>AWOL01S0001712.1:0-12830 GCA_000715115.1 Nicotiana otophora
TTGGTAACACCTTTTTTCGCATCACATGTCAAACCACATTGTCCGTGGGGAGATAGACTAGTCTATCGGGCGTGATCAAACTCCGCGATAAAAATACGGTGCTATATCGGTGCTAATGATCTCCCAACCAAAAATATATATTATTTTCGTACTTGGAAAATTGTTATNTACTCTATTTCTCAGAAAGAAATCTATTGTGTTTAAAGTCGTCATTTCTAATGAACTTAAAGTTGTGATTTCAAAAATATTATATATGTTGATATTATTGATGATGATACATGAGAGGAAAGAAATGGAAGAGTGGAATATTATATACGGCCACCATGCCATGAATAAAGAAACGTGTGAATGGCCAAAAGAGCCAAAGAAAATACTGTTGTTATGAGTGGTTGAAAATACTAATTAAGATTTATACGATGTGAAAGATGATGAGCTGAATACATTTGTATTTATGTTACCTTGTGTGCAAAAACAAAAACAAATATTTTTGGAAGTATCATTAGCAAACTGAGGAAGAGTGGTTCATATGGCCCACGCCCGAAACTGTGCCGGTGTAGGAGTGAATTGTGGTGGATTGTGATTATTCTCCTTATTTGGGATGAGATTGAAATTAGTTGTGAATGTGAAAGTCAACCCACATGACATATGTGGGTAGTCGGCCTAGCCGATCGGGTGGAGATTGGACGCCATACTGTGCACATAGTAGTACTTTTCTTGGTAACACCTTTTTTCGCATCACATGTCAAACCACATTGTCCGTGGGGAGATAGACTAGTCTATCGGGCGTGATCAAACTCCGCGATAAAAATACGGTGCTATATCGGTGCTAATGATCTCCCAACCAAAAATATATATTATTTTCGTACTTGGAAAATTGTTATGTTTTAATTTGGCATTTGGATATCATTAATTGTTACTTGTTGCTTCCATGATGTTTCCCCTGCCTTCATTGGCGTTCTATTTCGTAAGGAGACATTTAGCTTTACATACTAGTACTATTCCATATGTACTAATGTCCCTTTTGCCGGGGCGCTGCATTTTCAATGGATGCAGGTAGTTCATCAATGGGTGCTCTTGATCCTCGTTAGCAGTTACTCTATACTAAACAGGTTTTGGTTACTATGTTCTAGGCTTTATGTCATTTGACGTTGTATTTTGTGCTTTGAGGAATAGCCGGGGCCTTATCACCGGCATTTCCATTCTACTCTTCTGTTGTGCTTAGAGGCTCAGCAGGCATAGTGTGGGTGGTGTTTGATGTTTGTAATTAAACTAGAAGTGTTATTATTTTGGCAAACATGTTTGACATTTTGGGATAAAATACGGTCAAAGTTATAATACTCCGTATTTATGGACTAGGGCCATACAATGTACCACATGACCATGATAGTAAGGTATATAAAGTATGTTAAATTAGTATTTTGAGTGAATTAGGATGAGATTAGGTTGTCATTCTTAACATGAACAGAATAGGGAATCATTAAAGGGGTTAGATTTATATATACAGGATAAGAAGGGAGAGAGTAACCTGGGGTTGGGTTGTAGACCTCGGTAATAATTAACCGAAGTAAGTGTTATGGTATAATATAACCTACCTAGATGGAGAAATACCATAAGATAATCGAGGATATGAAACGAAATATAGCAATAACCGTAAGTTCGAAAAAGTACCAAGTAAAGAACATCAGTACACCTATAAATGCCAGAGGGATAGTTTGTCATAGTTATGATATGTTGACAAAGTGTGGCTTAGAATGATTGGATAAAAGCTGGTGGAAAAAGGAGAAAAAAGTCACATAGGTGTGCGTTCAAGTACATAGTCGTACAAGCTGCTTGACAGATGGTAGCAACAGTTACGGTATTGGAAGAATTCTTAACAGAGGTTGTGGTGTGAGAAAGAGGCTTGAAGGGGCGAATGCCCTGGCCTTTGGATTTATTCGCAGAACAATTGCCTCGATTGAAAGGGAATGTGTTTAAGTATGGTTTATGTGTAAAAGCGTTATAACTTCAATTTATGTTTCAAATGAAAGTCCATTACGCTTAACTTGGAAAGAATACTCAATGTGCCCAATACCCTAATGCTCATATTTATAGTTAAGGCCTTGATTTCAAATGCTCTCATTGTTGATAATCTATAAAGATGCTTGAAAAGGAAAGAAGTGGGTAATGAAAGTTATACTTGTGGCCAATGGTGCCAATGAGATGAAATGATGTGTAAAATATTTTGAAATGAGCCTTGAATCAACTATTCCAAATTTACTCTGAACATTGAATTGCCTAAAGGCTTATGTACTCAAGTCGTGCTAAAATATGGTTATTTCAACTAATACCTATGATTTTAACCATTGTTTTAGTCGTAAATCACCATGCTCTCTTTTATAAACATCTCCAATGTGATTTGAGTTCTTACATACTCATAAGTTGAAATTGTGTGTTACCTATGATTCCATATCTTGATATTTATGATGATGATCCTTGAAAGTAAAGAAATGAAAATGTAGAATACGGGATACGGCCACTATGCCATGAATGATGAATCATATGTGTGGCCAAGAGAGCCAATGAAATAATGATGTTGTGAAGGGTTGAAAGTACTAATGAAGCTATATATGGTGTGAAAGGTTACAAGGTGAATGTATTTGTATTTCTGTTTTCTTTGTATGCAAAACAAAAATATTTTTGGGAGTATCGTTAGTCACAAAGGAAGGGTAGGTTAAAACAAACTAACACCTAAAACTACACGTGCCGGTGTATGAGTTATTGAGGGGTAAATCCTCATATTGATATGATGAAATTATATTTTTTAATTGGGATGAGATTACTCCCCTTATTTAAGATGAGATAATTTCTAGGAGAGGGTGATGTCTATTTCACTGTACCGCATGGCACCTATTGAGTTGAAAGAGTTGAATGGACATATTTAGGAGTTTATTGCTAAGGGTTTCATCAGGCCCAGTGTGTCCCCTTGGGGTGCACCGATTCTATTTAAGAAGAAGAAGGATAGCTCTATAAGGATTTTTATTGATTATAGGCAGCTGAACAAAGGTATTGTCAAGAACAAGTAACAACTACCGCATATCGATCATTTGTTTGATCACCTTTAGGGTTCTGGGGTGTTCTCGAAGATTAATTTGATATCGGGGTATCATCGGTTGAGGATTCGGCCTTCAGATATTTTGAAGACATCTTTTAGGGCCCGCTATGGTCACTATGAGTTTCTCGTGAGGTCTTTTGGGCTGACCAATGCCCAACAACCTTTATGCACTTGATGAATAGTGTATTTTAACCCTATTTTGATTCCTTCATCATAGTTCTCATTGATGACATATTGGTGTATTCATGTAGCCAGGAGGATCATGAGCACCATCTAAGGACCGTGCTCCAGACATAATTCTCCAAGTGTAATTATTGGCTTGATTCAGTGGAAGTTTTGTGCCATGGGTTGTTTAATGAGGGGATTAAGGTGCATCCGAAGAAGGTGGAGGTACTTCAGAGTTGGCCCAGACCGTCTTCTACTATTGAGATTGGGGGTTTCCTTAGTATCATCGGGTATTATCTACGTTTTGTGGAGGGTTTCTCGGCCATTCTGGACCTTTGACTAGATTGACCCAGAAGGTGCCCAATGCAGGTGGCCCAATAAGTGTGAGAAGAGCTTTCAGAAGCTCGAGACTGTCTTTACCATAGCTCCAGTTCTAGTTTTGGCTTCAACATGGGAATCTTATATAGTTTATTGTGATAATTTACAGATTTTCATTGGATGTGTATTGATGTAGGACTGTAGAGTTATTGCATATGCTTCACGTTAGTTGAAGCACCATGAGAAGGACTACCCTATACATGATTTGGTGTTGGCAGCCATTGTTCACACATTGAAGATTTTGAGGCACTATCTCTATGGAATATCTTATAAGGTGTTCACATATTACAGGAGTCTACATCGCTTATTCAAGCAAAAGGATCAGAACTTAAGGCAATGGAGGTGGATACAACTATTAAAGGACTATGATAAACATCCGAGGAAGGCCAATGCGGGGGCCGATACTTTGAGTAGGAAGGTTGAGAGTAGGGGAGAGAACGTTAGCATTTGATGTTTAGGCTTTGGTCAATCGGTTGGATATTTTGGAGCCCAGCCAAGTTCTTGCTTGCGTAGTTTCACTGTCTTTCTTGTTTGAGTGTGTCAGTATGATGATCCCAAATTGCTTGTCCTGAAGGACATGGTGCAACACGGTAATGCTATGGAAGTTACTATTGGAGATGATGCAGGGTCGGTTCTGTGTGCCGAATGAGGATGGGACGCAAGATTTGATACTTTTGGAGGCCCACAATTCACAGTATTCCATTCATCTGAGTGCCGCAAAGACGTACCGGATTTGGGGTAGCACTATTGGTGGAGGAGGATGGAGAATGATATTGTTGATTATGTTTCATGCTGTTGAACTATCAGCAGGTGAAGTACGAGCATCAGAAACTAGGTTGTTTGCTTCATAGGCTTGACATTCCAGATTGGAAGTGGAAGCGTATCACCATGGATTTTGTAGTTATACTTCCATGAACCTTGAGGAAATTTGATGTAGTATGGGTCATTGTGGACAGAGTGACCAATTCTTTACACTTCATTCCAGTCGTGATATATACTCTTCAGAGTAGTTGGCTCAGATTTATATTCGTGAGATTGTTCGCCTTCATGGTGTGCCCGTTTCTATTTTCTCGAATTGAGGCACTTAGTTCACATCGTAATTTTGTAGAGCAGAGCAGCGAGAGTTGGGCACAGATAGAGTTGAGCATAACATTTCATCCTTAGACAGACGGGTATTCTGAGCACACTATTCAGATCTTGGAGGACGTGTTATGTGCCTGTGTCATTAACATGTGCGTGAGTTTGGCCGCATATACGATGTCGCAAGTGCATTGTTGTGGATCATAGATGCAATTTTGCTAGTAGACTCTATAATAACTAGAGTGCTTTTCCTAATTGAAGATCTAATTGAAATTTAATCACTTTTGATGATAGATATTGATTTCCCACTAATTAATACACCTAATATTCATGAATGTAAGTTGGGATTTGGGGGTTTTTGGACTATGTTATTTGAGATTGAGATTTGACGATTTGAGGAATGATTTATGGTTGGAATTTGATTAATGTTGTATGGTTGGACTCTTAATCGAATGAGTATTTGAAATTTGTGAGTTTGTTTGGGATCCGAGGGACGACCCTGGGGTTGACTTTTTGGGTTGACTTTATTATTTGGAATCAATTCCTATGGCTTTTATTGATTATATTAAGTTAATTTGGCAAGCTTCGGTTCGTCCATAGGTTGATTCACGTGGTATGGTCTTGTTAGAGGAATGATTTTCTTGATTGAATTAAGTATCTTACCAAAACATGGTTGAGGCACTAGTTGCCTGAGTTATTTGTGACATCTACGTGCTATGGGTGATGCACATGTTCAGGGCTGAGCCCATGTGCATGCACCGTGGTGTTTATCCATGCTCGGGGTAGTACTTAGGTAATGAAACTCCTTTAATAGATTGTCAAGATATATGCTGTGATGTTTCTCATATTTGTACTGCGCTGTGACCTAATAGAGCCATATTTGATGTTACATAGAGGTCAGTCTCATGATTTAACTTGATAATTGTTATTTTTGTGATGGAATTGCTAATTTGAGTTATCATAGCGCACTTTGCATCTACATACACCATACCATGTCATTTATATCAGTCCAAGAGTATGATATTTGATATTCATTAGTTATGTACATGTAATCTTGTATATATGTTTTTCTGTGTGATGTAATCTGGACTAATAGCTCGCGAACACACCAGGGGAATTGAGATATTGAGCTTGTGACTATGCCTGGTGGATTGTAATTATTGGCACGTGAGTTATTCGTAGAGCATATCTAGCCTTTGTGTGGGATGTCAGTGCTAATACTCCTACCGTTGAGTTAGTTCCGGTGGTGAGAATTTCCCATATCTGTTCCAGTAGACCTATCAGGCATTATGCTCGATAAGGATATTGATTTTGGTATTGACTTGGTTCCGGGCACTCAACACATTTATATTCAACCATATCGTATGACACCAACAGAATTAAAGGAGTAAAAGGAACAACTTCAGGAGTAGGTTGATAAGTGTTTCATCCGACCCAGTGTCTCGCCTTGGGGTGCTCCAGTTCAATTTGTGACGATGAAATATGTCTCTCTGAGGATGTGTATTGATTATAGGTAGCTGAACAAATTTACAATCAAGAAAAGGTACCCACTACCACTCATTCATGACTTATTTGACTAGCTTCAGGGTGCTAGAGTGTTCTCAAAGATTGATTTGAGGTCAGGGTATCATCAGTTGAAGATTCGTGAATCAAAATTTCTGAAGACTGCTTTCAGAATTCAGTATGGTCAGTACGAGTTTCTAGTGATGTCATTTGGGCTGACTAATGCCCCAATAACATTTATGCACATAATGAACATTGTGTTCCAGCCATGTCTTGATTCTTTCATCATTTGTTCATTAACGGTATTTTGGTGTATCCTCGCAATCGGGAGGACCATGATCAAAACTTGAGGATCGTGCTCCAAACAATGAGAGAGAAGAAATTATATGCAAAATTCACCAAGTGTGAGTTTTGGCTTGATTCGGTGGCATTGTTTGGTCACATGGTGTCTAATGAAGGGATCAAGGTAGATCCGAAGAAAATTGAGGCAGTTCAGAGTTGGCCCAGACCGTCTCCAGTTACTGAGATCCGAAGTTTCCTTAGTTTTGCCAGATATTATTATCGTTTCGTATAGGGATTCTCATCACTTGCTGCACCTTTGAGTAGATTGTCCTAGAAGAGTGCTCTTTTCAGATGGTACGACAAGTGTGAGGTGAATGTTCAGAAGCTCAAGACTGCATTGACTATAGCCCCAATGCTGGTGTTGCCTACAAGTTTTGGGTATTACACTCTGTATTGTGATACATCACGTATTAGGCTTGGTGCGGTGTTGATGCAAGATTGTAGGGTGATTGCTTACGCGTCTCGACAGTTGAAGGTTCATGAGAAGAATTACCTTGTGCATGACCTAGAATTGGTATCTATGGTTTAAGCATTGATGATTTGGAGGCAATATCTATACGTTGTTCCATATGAGGTCTATACCGACCATCGGAGTCTCCAGTATCTGTTCAAGTGGAAGAACCTTAATTTGGAGAAGCGAAGATGGTTAAAGTTGCTGAAAGACTATGAGATCACCATTTTGTATCATCCCAAGAAGGCCAATGTGGTGGTCCATACCTTAAGTACAAAGGCTCAGAGTATGGGTAATTTGGCATATTGTACGGTAGCAGAGAGACCACTAGCCATGGATGTTCAAGCTTTTCTAATCAATTTGAGAGACTGGATTTTTCGGAGCCTAGTCGGGTTCTTGCTGTAAGGCCCCGTAAAATATTTCCAAAAATAACCCGAGGTTTCGTGGTGCCGAGGTAGGCGTATGCGTTAATGATAGTCGGAGGAATATATTTCGTAGAATTGGACATTTGTGCGACCTATTATGCGGCCGCAGAATAACTCTGTAGGCCGCGGCATGGCCGTAGAGTGAGGCGGTCATTTGGACGATTTTTGGATGTCATTTTGCGACCCATTATGCGATCGCAAAATGATTTCGCGGGCCGCACACTGATCACAGAGCCAGCTTGGAAAGTTTGCGGAGGGAGGTTCTGCAGCACATTATGAGTGCAGAACAGGTCTGCGGACCACATAACGGCCACAGAATAGGGCAGACCAGCCCTGTTCTGGAGGGTCATTTTGCGGCCCATTTCGCAAACCGCAGAAGCATTATGCGGTCGCATATGCGATCGTAGATCCCATTTTGGAGCTTCATTTTTGGGTTTTTATAACCCGACCCCATTTCGTTATTTAGACTCTATGGACCATTTATGAAGGGAGAACATGATATTTGGAGAGAGAGAAAATGCTCTAAAGAGGGAGAGTGTTCCTCAATCAATTATTCCCCAATTCTTACTCAAAATCATGGAAGAATTAACAAGGGAAGCACACTAGGTCTTCATCCTAGAGGTTAGATTCTACACCCTATCTCTTAATTTCGAAATTTAACTAGATATGGGCAAGTAGTAAGATAATTCATGGGTATGGAGTGGCTTATTTTGCATGCATGTTTGATCATGGGATGTAGGGATATTGTTGAGCTAAAATAGTAAAGAAAGGGTTGTGGGATGAAGGAATCCTCCATCAAAGGACCTTGAAACCTTATTGTACACCTAGATCTTGATAAAATGCTCAAATGAGCTAGAACCATGATCATCTTCCTAATTTTTGTTCAATTTGCTACTTTTCTAAAATAGATTGAAGTTGCTAATATTTCCAGAACATTTAGAGTTAAGGAAGCTCAAGTAAGGTATGTTGGCTAAACTCTTCTCTTAAAATTTAACCCCACGATATCCATGCAAGTCCCGAGTTGCTTATTGTGAATCGATTGCCCGGATAAGCTAGTGTCAAAAGACATCCGTGATCAATATGTTATTCAAATGCACTTGTTATGTTGTACTACTGTTTGAAAATGTGTTCAAAGTAGGGCTTTTATATCTAAATGCTTTGACCTCAAGTTGTGTTTCAAAGGAAAGCTAATGAAAGCTTGTGTAAGAAATCGTAATGTTCCTGAAACTCCTATTTGCTCAAATGTGTACTTAAATGTCTTGAATAGAAATGCCTTGTTGTTAGAAAGTCCATGATGCCGGTTGAAAGTAAAAAGGTGTGCATGAAATATGAAATGTGAAATATGAAACACGACAAAGGTTCCAAGAGAAATAATACAATTGTGACCATTAGTGCCAATGAAATGAAGAGATCCGCAAGAAATATGAAATGGGGTGATTGATAGAAAAGGGTGATGTTTCACATCAGATGGCCTACCCGATAGGGTCGTGATCGGATTCCATGCCGCACACATGGCGGTGACTATGTTAGAATTGTAATTGAAATTGTGATTTGGTTGATGTATCGCATGAGACGACCTAGCCAATCGGGTCATGATCGGATGCCATGCCGCACACATGGCGGTGACTATGTTAGAATTGTAATTGAAATTGTGATTTGGTTGATGTATCGCATGAGACGACCTAGCCAATCGGGTCATGATCGGATGCCATGCCACACACATGGCAGTGACTGTGTTAGAATGGTAATTGATTTTTTGATTTGGTTGATGTATCGCATGAGACGTACTAGCCGATCGGGTCGTGATCGGATGCCATGCCGCACATGTGGCGGTGACTGTGTTGGAAATCGTAATCGCAATTGTGAATAGTGGTATACCAGTACCAAAGATTTCCCAACTTAAAATTTGGAAATTTATTTAAAACTTATCTTATCTCTAATTAGATATTTGGTAATTGTTTGAGGCTTTAACTGGTATTATGATTGTCCTTACTTGCATTACTGTTCATTTCTTTGAGAGAGTGTTTAGTCATATATACTAGTACTATTCGACAGTACTAACGTCCCTTTTGCCCGGGGCGCTACATCTTTAATGGATGTAGGTGGTTCCACAGCAGATGACACTGATCAGCGATAGCACTACACTCTTTTCCTAGTTGATTTGGTTAGCCCAACTTCACTCGGGTTCATGTATCATTGTTTTAATTTATCACCATGTTTTAAGGTATAGCCGCAACCTTGTTGCCGGCACTATCGTTGTAGTCTTTTGTATCTAATAGAGGCTCTGTAGACATAACGTGTGTGGTATGTTGGTATTGGGAAAGTCAAATTGGTAATGTTGTAATTGTATCACACCTTCCACATCAAACTATGAAAGAGTATGTATTGTGAAACTCATATATGATGTAACTACGGATAACGAGTTTGAGTTGTTATTTACTTGATCCTCCTCACCACTTAACTAGTGAATTGGATTTTACTGTTATTCTTAAAAAAGTTCAGGTAGAAAGTAGTGAACAGGCTTGCCCGACCGGGTTATTTCGGTTGAGCTCCGGTCACACACCCTGCGTTTGGGGCATGAAACTTGCTTGCGTGTTTTCTCGGTCATCTCTACGGAGATTTGGGGCATACCCTGAGTTTGGGGCATGACACAATGCACAATGGCGATGCTAAAGAGATTTCTATTAGAGATGATGGGGTGTTACGGATTTAGGGCCGGATATGTGTGCCCAATATGGATGGGTTTCATGAGTATATACTTGAGGAGGCTCAAACTTCGCAGTATTTCATTCATCCAGGTGTCGCCAAGATGTATCAGGATTTGAGTCAGCACTATTAGTGGATAAGAATGAAGAAAGATATAGTAGAGTATGTGGCTAGGTTATTGAGCTATCAGCAGGTGAAGTACGAGCATCAGAGGTCGGGTGATTTGCTTCAGAGACTTGAGATTCAAGAGTGGAACTGGGATCATATTACCATGGATATCGTTGTTAAGCTCCCACGGACTTTGAAAACATTTGACGCAGTGTGGGTTATTTTGGATAGAATGACCAAGTTTTCACACTTCATTCCAGTTGTGACTATATATTCTTCAGGGCAACTGGGTCAGATCTATATCCGTGAGATTGTTTGTCTGCATGGTGTGCCGGTGTACACGATCTCAAATCGAGGCACGCTCTTCACATTGTATTTTTGGAGAGCTGTGTAACATGAGTTAGGCACACAAGTTGTGTTGAGTAGAACATTTCAAACTCCAGACAGACGGCCAGTCTGAGCGCACCATTCTGATCTTGGAGGATATGCTATGTGCCCGTGTTATGGATTTCGGGGGTTCATGGGATCAGTTTCTACTACTTGCAGAGTTTGCCTGCAACAACAGCTACATATCAAGTATTTAGATGGCTCCTTAGAAGGCCTTATTATCACAACCCAAATCGGTGGGCGGCGAAGGGCACCCTGTGCCTTACTCAACCGAGTACCAGCGTAACGTATCTTTCTTATCACACCATCATGGGTAAATAGGATAGAAGGGACGTCATGCGTTAGCCAGAATAACATTTAAAGGAATAGTCGACATAGGATGATCCAGCATGATAAAGAAACTTATACATGTGACATAAGGACCTATAAGGCCGACATGATCATTTGTACACTCAAAACAGAGGCCGACAAGGCCATACAAGTACCCATATACATGACATCTGTCTACAAGCCTTTAATAGAACATAAAAATCATAATGGTTGGGACAGGGCCCCGCCTTACCAATCAATACATGCCAAGAGCATACTAACCAAATAGGCAACTCCGGAGTAAGTGGAGTGCACCAACACCTTCCACTAAGCAGATAGCCTACTAGGAGGATTGTCAACCTATCTATCGGGACTTACGGGCATGAAACACAGCGTCCCCTAGCAAAAGGTACATTAGTACTAATAAAGTACTGAGTATGTAAGGCATGAAAAGAAGTATATAAGAGACGTGAAAAAACATGGAGTAAAGGACTCAATATGTAAGTCTGAATAGCTCAGTAATCATGAAATCTTCATAGTGACATGTAGATGGGTATAAATGTCATATCATGCATAGGTATATATGTACATAACATCATCAAGCCTCTGAGGCCATCCCATCGTATCATCTCAGCCTTAGTGGGCGACATCATAAATGTATGCTAGTTGATTAGGTATGGGTCAATGTATATAATATACGCGTATATAATGCCATCTGCTTATGGGTCAATGTACATGTATATATGAATGCAATGCATAATGAAGTAAGTCAATAAGATCTCTCGGACTGTCATAAGATAAATATGCCTTCGTTTAATATCGTGAAATAAAATTTATCAACTTCTATATTTTCTAAGACCCATGAACAGACGATATAATAACATGACACAGGGGGAATCAAGAACATAGTGATCCCTATTACTTCTAATAATAGAGTCATTTATGAAAGTTGCATGTTTGCTTGTTTCGTTTGTATCATATAGATCATGCCAAAGGGAAAGAAGAGATAGCCTTAACATGCCTTATCACAGTATATCCAATGACCACGTTGAAATTGTCTCATCGCACTTTAATCTACAACAATGATAATAATTCTATTATTAAGCTACAAAAGATGCAACTATCGTACAATGAATGACAAGCTTATTTATTACTAAAACGGGCAGCATCTCCCTTGTTTTCCTTTCTTTCCCCAAGTCCACAGTTCTACGTATTGTGTGATTGCTTATTCTCCTATTTAAAACATCATCAACATATTAAAAATATTTATCAGCATAACAACAATACAAACATTATAACCAAGTCATTCCCCGTGATTTCCAGCCATATGAAGTCATATACATAGCTCAGAAATAGTCCAATAAGAGACAACAAATCTTATACAACTTCAAGTTCTATCTTGTAATTCTTCATCCAAATAACTTAACCAACGCATATATAAACTCAATCCCAAGAAATAGAGTGTTATACATATCTTAAATAATCAGGAAAAAGTTGAACCAAAGCTTCCCTTAGCTTACAAGTACCCTTAATGGCATCACAACACCATAAAGTCTCTTTTCTCACTTAGGCTAACTTTTGAGGATAGGTCTAGGTAAAACCACCTTGGATTAGACTTGGAACCTTGGAGAGCTGTTAGATAGGTGTTGAGAGAGTTTGGGAAATTTCCTTGGTCGAAAATAGCCAAAAATGAAGCGTCCAACCCCATTAAAATGTTCAAGGGTCGTCCACCACCTAAGTGGGTCCCATTGGGAGCTGCTAGTGAAGTCTCACAAAAATGGGAATATCTCTATACTCTGATGTCGCATCGACAAACGATTTAATGTGTTAGAAACTAGACTCATAAATATTCAATTTGTTAGGTGGATAATCCCGCAATTCCTTG
>AWOL01S0001713.1:0-14250 GCA_000715115.1 Nicotiana otophora
CTTATACACAGGAGGCTATAGGACATATAGGATGTTATCCTCTCTTCTTATCTCAGATCGTGCGATATAAGAATTCATGTTCCTAACGATATATTACGTTTTCAGCGATGCCACTGAAGACTACAGCCGCTAGCACAGGTCAAAAGTCTTTGAACGTGTTAGAAGGAGATATAAGTTACACTATGGAGTCAGATCCATCGGAGATCAAGGGTTCTATCGAGGAGGATCCATCCGAGGATCCATATGAGTCATCCGTTCGAGTAGTTTCGATTTTGCCGATAGCAGATGAGGTGAGGGGAGTTCCGACCTCACCAAGGACCTTAGTTTCATTATCAGGGCCCATTGATAAGGGGAGTGGTGCATGTATTGGAACAACCGGGTTCCCCTCCGGCTCAAAACTATGTCAATGTATTTGCGGACAACAGCTCTTCTGAGGTTCCAGATAGTCCACAGTCTTGGGAGTCCTCAATAAAGGTTCATCAGTGGATGTTATGGGATATGCAGAGGAAGAGGATAGTAGTTGGGTCAAGAGGAGGAAGGTAACTGATAAGGATATGAAGATTCCGCTTCGAAGTGTGTCTGATCGAGGCTCTCATATAGGACGAGGCAAGGACCCTCTACTGTAGACTTCCTCCAAATGTCAACTTTTGGTTGGTGATCTCCACTTCTTCTTGGAGTATTACCAATTCAGGGTTCTGAATATGTTAGGTTGTTTTATAAGGACGTATGGAGCCTTGTACCGACTTGTATAAATTATGTTTATGTTTACTTAGAGGTTTTGCAGACAGTATCCTGTATATAATTTTGGGTATGACATGTCTACGGCCTGGTCGACCCCTATGTATATAAACCTTTTTCTATATTAGTTATACGTGTTATGTTTTAATATTGTTACTTATATATATGGATGTGGCCCGCAATGGCCCGTCATAGATTTGATAATAAACAAGGATAAGGTACGTGGTGTTCTATTGGGTAGAACTTGATGTTATAATGGGTATGGATTGGTTGGCCTTTTGTTATGCTAACATCAAGTGTAGATCAAAGATGGTTTGATTTCAATTCCAAGAAGAGTCTATTTTGGAATGGAAATGTAATACGGCATCGCATAGAGGTAAATTTATCTCCTATCTCAAGGCAAGGAAGATGACTAGAAAGGACTATATTTATCGCTTAGTTCGGGTTCGGGATGTGGAAGTAGAGTTACCAACCATTCAGTTCATCCCTGTGGTTAATGAGTTTCCCGACGTTTTTCCTGATAAGGCATATGACTCTTAGTCATATTGCCTTAGGTGTCCATCTAAAGTAAGACTTATTACAAGTCTACTTACGTGTAATAGACATAAGTCTCTTAGTCATAAGTTTACTTACGTGTAAGACTTATTACAAATCTTGGTTTCATTTCATTTGGACATAGAATAATAAAGTAAGAAAACCATATACATTTTTTTCTAATTCAAACTATTTCAAAAACAGATGCTAAAACTTAATCCAATAAAAATTCTTGCGACCAAATCAATTCCAGCGAGAATTATTAGCACCTTAGCAACGTAAAATTTTGCGGTTCGAAATGAATACGGTGCAACCTTTTCCAAGAATATCATACGGATTTTCCCTACTCCAAGTATGTTAAGGCTACCCCTTCTTTCTTTCTGGCATATTCCAAATTATACAGAAGAAACAAGCAAACACACAGTTTCATAAATGACTCTATCCATAGAAATACTAGGGGTCTCTATGTTCTTGATTCCCCAAGTGACATATTATTATATCTTCTGTTCATGGGTCTTAGAATGACACGCAGTTGATAAAGTTTATCCGAAAGGAATATTGAGATTAATAACATATTTCCATGCATTTCATTCATTTATACATGTACATTGACCCATGTCTAGATGGCATTATATACGTGCATTTATATGTATATATATGCATATGGGATATGGGAAAAGGTTACGACGTTATATATGCACCACCACCTGATCAGTTGGTATATGTTGATGATTTTGTCCACAGTGGCTGAGATGATATGATGGGATGCCCTCAGAGGCATGATGATATTATGTACACCTATACCTATGCATGGCGCGACATTTATACGCACGTGCATGACATTATAAATTTTTCAAGATTTACAAAGTGATTTAGACTTACAGTCGGAATTCTTTATTCCATGTTTCATCTATGTCTGCTATGTACTTATTTTTATGCCTTACATACACAGTAAATTATTCGTATTGATGCCCTATTCCCGAGGCCTGCGTTTCATGCTCGCAGGTGCAGGTAGGCAAGTCGACGGTCCCCCTTCTTAGGATCCCCGATCAGCAAGAGTTGACGTGCTCCACTTGATCCGTAGCTGCTTTTGATTTTAGTATGATATGCTTGTATACATATATGGGTATGACGCAGCCCAGTACCATTCTTGTACCATTGTATTTTCTATTAGAGGTCTGTAGACAGTTAAGTATAGTTGGATAGTATGTGGCCTTGCCGGCTTCTAGGTTTTGGTATATATAGTTGTCTATAGCAACCCTGCGCCACTGTATTTCGTATGTATATCTATATATGTCTTTTGGGAAGGTTTTCCTCACATACACTATTCATGTTTATATCTTAGACATATGCTTAAGGGTGTTCGATAGTTAGGACTCGGGCATCCGTCGCGGCCAATCGGTTTGGGTCGTGACAAAAGTGGTATCAAAGCAGTTCTGTCCTAGGGTTGTCTACAGACCGTGTCTAGTAGAGTCTTGTTTATGGATGTGTTGTGCACCACACTTATACACAGGAGGCTATAGGACATATAGGATGTTATCCTCTCTTCTTATCTCAGATCGTGCGATATAAGAATTCATGTTCCTAACGATATATTACGTTTTCAGCGATGCCACTGAAGACTACAGCCGCTAGCACAGGTCAAAAGTCTTTGAACGTGTTAGAAGGAGATATAAGTTACACTATGGAGTCAGATCCATCGGAGATCAAGGGTTCTATCGAGGAGGATCCATCCGAGGATCCATATGAGTCATCCGTTCGAGTAGTTTCGATTTCGCCGATAGCAGATGAGGTGAGGGGAGTTCCGACCTCACCAAGGCCCTTATTTTCATTATCAGGGCCCATTGATCATGGTATAAGGGGAGTGGTGCATGTATTGGAACAACCGGGTTCCCCTCCGGCTCAAAACTATGTCAATGTATTTGCGGACAACAGCTCTTCTGAGGTTCCAGATAGTCCACAGTCTTGGGAGTCCTCAATCAATGTTCATCAGTGTATGTTATGGGATATGCAGAGGAAGAGGAAAGTAGTTGGGTCAAGAGGAGGAAGGTAACTGATAAGGATATGAAGATTCCGCTTCGAAGTGTGTCTGATCGAGGCTCTCATATAGGACGAGGCAAGGTCCCTCTACTGTAGACTTTCTCCAAATGTCAACTTTTGGTTGGTGATCTCCACTTCTTCTTGGAGTATTACCAATTCAGGGTTCTGAATATGTTAGGTTGTTTTATAAGGACGTATGGAGCCTTGTCCCGACTTGTATAAATTATGTTTATGTTTACTTAGAGGTTTTGCAGACAGTATCCTGTATATAATTTTGGGTATGACATGTCTACGGCCTGGTCGACCCCTATGTATATAAACCTTTTTCTATATTAGTTATACGTGTTATGTTTTAATATTGTTACTTATATATATGGATGTGGCCCGCAATGGCCCGTCATAGATTTGATAATAAACAAGGATAAGGTACGTGGTGTTCTATTGGGTAGAACTTGATGTTATAATGGGTATGGATTGGTTGGCCTTTTGTTATGCTAACATCAAGTGTAGATCAAAGATGGTTTGATTTCAATTCCAAGAAGAGTCTATTTTGGAATGGAAATGTAATACGGCATCGCATAGAGGTAAATTTATCTCCTATCTCAAGGCAAGGAAGATGACTAGAAAGGACTATATTTATCGCTTAGTTCGGGTTCGGGATGTGGAAGTAGAGTTACCAACCATTCAGTCCATCCCTGTGGTTAACGAGTTTCCCGACGTTTTTCCTGATAAGGCATATGACTCTTAGTCATATTGCCTTAGGTGTCCATCTAAAGTAAGACTTATTACAAGTCTACTTACGTGTAATAGACATAAGTCTCTTAGTCATAAGTTTACTTACGTGTAAGACTTATTACAAATCTTGGTTTCATTTCATTTGGACATAGAATAATAAAGTAAGGAAATCATATACATTTTTTTCTAATTCAAACTATTTCAAAAACAGACGCTAAAACTTAATCCAATAAAAATTCTTGCGACCAAATAAATTCCAGCGAGAATCATTAGCACCTTAGCAACGTAACATTTTGCGGTTCTAAAGGAATACGGTGCAACCTTTTCCAAGAATATCATACGGATTTTCCCTACTCCAAGTATGTTAAGGCTACCCCTTCTTTCTTTCTGGCATATTCCAAATTATACAGAAGAAACAAGCAAACACACAGTTTTCATAAATGACTCTATCCATAGAAATACTAGGGGTCTCTATGTTCTTGATTCCCCATGTGACAAATTATTATATCTTCTGTTCATGGGTCTTAGAATGATACGCAGCTGATAAAGTTTATCCGAAAGGAATATTGAGATTATTAACATATTTCCATGCATTTCAGTTATTTATACATGTACATTGACCCATGACCAGATGGCATTATATACGTGCATTTATATGTATATATATGCATATGGGATATGGGAAAAGGTTACGATGTTATATATGCACCACCACCTGATCAGTTGGTATATGTTGATGATTTTGCCCACAGTGGCTGAGATGATATGATGGGATGCCCTCAGAGGCATGATGATATTATGTACACCTATACCTATGCATGGCACGACATTTATACGCACGTGCATGACATTATAAATTTTTCAAGATTTACAAAGTGATTTAGACTTACAGTCGGAATTCTTTATTCCATGTTTCATCTATGTCTGCTATGTACTTATTTTTATGCCTTACATACACAGTAAATTATTCGTATTGATGCCCTATTCCCGAGGCCTGCGTTTCATGCTCGCAGGTACAGGTAGCCAAGTCGACGGTCCCCCTTCTTAGGATCCCCGATCAGCGAGAGTTGACGTGCTCCACTTGATACGGAGCTGCTTTTGATTTTAGTATGATATGCCTGTATACATATATGGGTATGACGCAGCCCAGTACCATCCTTGTACCGTTCTATTTTCTATTAGAGGTCTGTAGACAGTTATGTATAGTTGGATAGTATGTGGCCTTGTCAGCTTCCAGGTTTTTGCATATATAGTTGTCTATAGCAACCCTGCGCCACTGTAATTCGTATGTATATCTATATATGTCTTTTGGACAGGTTTTCCTCGCATACACTATTCATGTTTATATCTTAGACATATGCTTAAGGGTGTTCGATTGTTAGTACTCGGGCATCCATCGCGGCCCATCTGTGTGGGTCGTGACAAAAGTGGTATCAAAGTAGTTCTATGCTAGGGTTGTCTACAGACCGTGTCTAGTAGAGCCTTGTTTATGGGTGTGTTGTGCACCACACTTATACACAGGAGGCTATAGGACATATAGGATATTATCCTCTCTTCTTGTCTTAGATCGTGCGATATAAGAATTCATGTTCCTAACGATATATTACCTTTTCAGCGATGCCACCGATGACTACAGCCGCTAGCACAGGTCAGAAGTCTACCAAGGTGTTAGAAGGAGATATAACTTACACTATGGAGTCAGATCCATCGGATATCAAGGGTTTTATCGAGGAGGATCCATCGCAGGATCCATACGAGTCATCCGTTCGAGTAGTTTCGATTTCGCCGATAGCAGATGAGGCGAGGGGAGTTCCGACCTCACCAAGGACCTTAGTTTCATTATCAGGGCCCATTGATCATGGTATAAGGGGAGTGGTGCATGTATTGGAACAACCGGGTTCCCCTCCGGCTCAAAACTATGTCAATGTATTTGCGGACAACAGCTCTTCTGAGGTTCCAGATAGTCCACAGTCTTGGGAGTCCGTCAATCAAGGTTCATCAGTGTATGTTATGGGATATGCAGAGGAAGAGGATAGTAGTTGGGTCAAGAGGAGGAAGGCAATTGATAAGGATATGAAGATTCCGCTTCGAAGTGTGTCTGATCGAGGCTCTCATATAGGACGAGGCAAGGTCCCTCTACTGTAGACTTTCTCCAAATGTCAACTTTTGGTTGGTGATCTCCACTTCTTCTTGGAGTATTACCAATTCAGGGTTCTGCATATGTTAGGTTGTTTTATAAGGACGTATGGAGCCTTGTCCCGACTTGTATAAATTATGTTTATGTTTACTTTGAGGTTTTGCAGACAGTATCCTGTATATAATTTTGGGTATGACATGTCTACGGCCTGGTCGACCCCTATGTATATAAACCTTTTTCTATATTAGTTATACGTGTTATGTTTTAATATTGTTACTTATATATATGGATGTGGCCCGCAATGGCCCGTCATAGATTTGATAATAAACAAGGATAAGGTACGTGGTGTTCTATTGGGTAGAACTTGATGTTATAATGGGTATGGATTGGTTGGCCTTTTGTTATGCTAACATCAAGTGTAGATCAAAGATGGTTTGATTTCAATTCCCAAAAGAGTCTGCTTTGGAATGGAAAGGTAATACGGCATCGCATAGAGGTAAATTTATCTCTTATCTCAAGGCAAGGAAGTTGACTAGAAAGGACTATATTTATCGCTTAGTTCGTGTTCGGGATGTGGAAGTAGAGTTACCAACCATTCAGTCCATCCCTGTGGTTAATGAGTTTCCCGACGTTTTTCCTGATAAGGCATATGAATCTTAGTCATATTGCCTTAGGTGTCCATCTAAAGTAAGACTTATTACAATCTACTTACGTGTAATAGACACAAGTCTCTTTGTCATAAGTTTACTTACGTCTAAGACTTTTTACAAATCTTGGTTTCATTTCATTTGGACATAGAATAATAAAGTAAGAAAATCATATACATTTTTTTTCTAATTCAAACTATTTCAAAACCAGACGCTAAAACATAATCCAACAAAAATTCTTGCGACCAAATCAATTCCAGCGAGAATTATTAGCACCTTAGCAACGTAAACTTTTGCGGTTCTAAAGGAATACGGTGCAACCTTTTCCAAGAATATCATACGAATTTTCCCTACTCCAGGTATGTTAAGGCTACCCCTTCTTTCTTTCTTGCATGTTCCAAATTATACAGAAAAAACAAGCAAACACACAGTTTTCATAAATGACTCTATCTATAGAAATACTAGGGGTCTCTATGTTCTTGATTCCCCATGTGACATATTATTATATCTTCTGTTCATGGGTCTTAGAATGATACGCAGTTGATAAAGTTTATCCGAAAGGAATATTGAGATTATTAACATATTTTCGGGCATTTCATTCATTTATACATGTACATTGACCCATGACCAGATGGCGTTATATACGCATATTTATATGTATATATATGTATATGGGATATGGTAAAAGGTTGCGGCATTATATACGCACCACCACCTAATCAGTTCGTATATGTTGATGATTTTGCACACAGTGGCTAAGATGATATGATGGGATGCCCTCAGAGGCTTGATGATATTATGTACACCTATACCTATGGATGATACGACATTTAAATGCACGTGCATGACATATAAATATTTCACGATTTACAAAGTTATTTAGACTTACAGTCGGAATTCTTTATTCCGTGTTTCATCTATGTCTGCTATGTACTGATGTTTATGCCTTACGTACTCAGTACATTATTCGTACTGACGCCCTATTCCCGGGGCCTACGTTTTATGCCCACAGGTGCATGTAGGCAAGTCGATGGTCCCCCTTCTTAGGATCCCCGATCAGTGAGAGTTGACGTGCTCCACTTGATCCGGAGTTGCTTTTGATTTTGGAATGATATGCTTGTATACATATATGGGTATGACGCGGCCCAGTCCCGTCCTTGTATAATTGTATTTTCTATTAGAGGTCTGTAGACAGCTATGTATAGTTGGATATTATGTAGCCTTGTCGTCTTCAAATTTTGGGTATATATAGTTGTCTATAGCATCCTTGCTAGCTCGTCCCACTGTATTTCGTATGTCTATCTATATATGTATTTTTGGCAGGTCTCCCTCACATACACTATTCATGTTTATATCTTAGTCGTATGCTTAAGGGTGTTCGACAGGTATGACTCGGGCATCCGTCGCGGCCTATCGGTTTAGGTTGTGACACCCTTTTCTTTAAATCATTGCTCAATCAAAGGAATAAATGTCATCCTCTTATCTATCAAAATTACACCCTTATTCTACAACCAAGGCAACATGTGATCTTTTTTAATTGCTCCTAGTCTTAGACTCCTCTAAGTTCATTCAGGCTATACTGAGCTTTTTATAACTTAAGGAAACCATCAGTTATCTTGTTTTGATGGGCATAATCTCGAGGCCTTACCTATTCTTGTCACCTTCTCACTCATCTTTTCTAATTCTTACTCCTATCTATCTAAAACCTTGTTCCTCTACCATACCCTAGCTTGCGACCTACACATATTTATTCATACTACTCATAACCTTCTTTTAACTTGCTAGATCCATATACTTCCTTCTGTGCCTTCTCAGTTGTCTTTAAATGTAAGCAATTACTTTTCATGGTCGTTCTGCCACTTGGTGCATGGATACTTAGCTTATCTTAGTGCCCGCGAATACTGGAATTCCCTATAACTTATATGATTTCAAATATCACTTTTGACTTCCGTTCATTAGTCACGATAGGTGCCACTTTCTTATGGAGTTCATCCAATGTTGTAGTGAGACTGTTGTTACAAGACCATTTCTTCTTCAAGTTACTATGCTAAGGTTGAAGCATTCTTCATTATTTCCTCAGCTAGTATTTCCTTGTAGTATTTAGGGGAGACCATCTGAGTCTTGTAAAGTTGCGAGCTTATTATATCATATACTGAAGGGGAGGCGCCTTGCTGTATGTTATTTGCTGATGATATAGTTTTGATTGATGAGTCGATAGGCGGCGTTAACGGGAGGTTGGAGGTTTGGAGACAAACCCTCGAGTCTAAAGGTTTGAAGTTGAGTAGGACTAAGAATGAATAGCTAGAGTGCAAGTTGAGCGACGTGACATGAGAAGCATACTTAGACGTGAGGCTTAACTCACAAGTCATCTCCATGATAGGTAGTTTCAAATATCTTGGGTCAATTATCCAGATGCCACGCCCCAAAGCCGAGGAGCGCGACCAGTGCTCAACCGAGTGAACCCGGCCGAGCAAGCCTGTTAGATTTCCTTCTACCCAAAATCATTCATGAATAAGGAGAATTTATATATATATATTCATTATTTAGACAAAAAATGTGATCATGTCTACAATATAAATTCATAACTAATAGTTTCACCATTTTAAAGTCTCAAATGGAACAAGTAATACAATCATAACATAACATAGTTTGACTTTCCCAACACCAATATACAACCCACACTATGTCTACGGAGCCTCTATAGATAGAGAAGAGTACAATGATAATGTCGGCAATAAGGCCCCGACTATACCTCAAACAGAATACACAAAGAACAAAAGATACATGACCCCAGGATGAAGTGAGGCTCACCATGTCAGCTAGGAAGAAGGTGTACTGCTATCACAGATCAATTTCTCCTGCCGTGGAACCACCTACATCCATTAAAGATGCTGCACCCCCGGCAAAAGGGACGTTAGTACCATCGAATAGCACTAGTATGTATAACTAAACACTCTCTCAATAGAATGAATAATATTACAACGAGGAATAATCATAATGTAACACCCTGGAAAATTTCAAAGTACTTAAGTGTAAAGCATGGTAAACTTTGCAAAGAAAATAATGTTTTATGGTGTCAGACTAGGCTTAAGTGTTTGGGTTGAACAATGCACGAGAATGAAAAGGAAAATGTTTGGTAGAAAAATGTAATTCTACGGTCCATTATGCGACCACAGAATCACTCTACGGGCCTCATAATGGCCGCAGAAGTGAGCAGGAGAAGGGCCAGTCCGGGGAAATTATGCGGTCGATTATGTGACTGCATAACTGTTTTGCGGTTCATTATGCGATCGCATAACAGTTATATGGACCGCATAGTGACCACATACACAGACAAATTTTTGGCCTACTTTGGACACCAATATGCGACCGATATGCGGTCGTATATGCGACCGCAGACCCTGTTCCGGAGCTTCATTTTTGGGTTTTTATAACCCGGCCCTACTTCATTAAATAAATGTTTTGGGCCATTTATGAGAGAAAATCTGACCGTTTAGAGTGAGAGAGGGTGTTCTAGAGTAAGAAGGTGTTCTCCAATAATTGTTCTTCAATTCTTGCCCATGTTTGGAAGATTGAGAAGGGAAACTCACTAGGTCTTCATCCTAGAGGTAAGATTCTACACCCTAACCCTCAATTTCGAATTTTGTGTAGAAATGGATAATAAGCAAGATAACTTCTAGGCAAGAGGGTTGGTTATTGTACATGCATGTGTTATCAAGGGGTGTAGAAAGTTTGTTGAGCTAACAATGGTAAAGGTTGGGTTGTAGGATGATGGAATCCTCCATAAAAGGATATTAAAACCTTAATGCACATCTAGTGTTTGATAAAATGCTCAAATGAGCTAAAACCATGATCATCTTCCTAAATTTGGTTTAATTTGTTATATTTCTAGAATAGATTGAAATTGCTAAGAATTTCGGAACATTTAGAGTGTAAGGAAGCTCAAGTGAGGTATGTTGGCTAAACTCTTCTTTAAGAGTTGGAATTCTCATTATCCTTGTGAGTTCCGAGATGTTGATTATAAATCGAGTATTCCGATCAGCTTTGTGATGAAGATATTTGTTCAATTCGTATTTCAAATGCTCTTATCATATTGCATTATAAATTAAGGATGTGTCCCAAACTATGGATTACATATCCACATGTTATAATTTCTAGTCATGATTTATATGAAAGGTATTATGCCAAGTTGTGTAGAGATTGTGATTGCGATACAACTCCACCCGCATACATTGGAGTGAGGCAACATGACCGCTATGTGTGGGGATTATGGTACAGAGAATGTGATTGTGATACACCTCCACTCGTATATATATTGGGGTGAGGCGGCATGACCGCTTTGTGTAGAAATATGTTATTGTAGGACTGCACCTCCACCCGCTTACATTTGGGTGATGCGGTACGACCGCTTTGTGTATAGTTTTTGTATTGCTGTGGCACCACCACCCGCATACATTGGGGTGAGGCGGCATAGCCACTTTGTGTAAGTTCTTAGTATTGTGGTTATATATCCACCCCCATACATTGGGGTGAGGCGGCAGGGCCGCTTGATTAGAGTTGTGGTAGTGTACGTACACCTCCACCTGCATACATCGGGTGAGGCGGCGGGGCCGCTTTGTGTGAAGATGGTTACATAGGATCTCATCTTAAATCCTATAAATGTTGTTGGTATCTTTTAATAAGCTTGATATGGTTGAGACAATTATCTATATTATTCTATTGCCGCACTGGTTCATCATAATTATCTTGTATTTCTAAATTCTTAAATTGGTGTTTAGTTTTCATACTATTACTATTCGACGGTACTAACGTCCCTTTTTATCGGGGGCACTGCATCTTTAAATGGATGCACATGGTTCCACAACAGGAGACATTGATCGGTGATAGTAGTACACCTTCTTCCCAGCTGACTTGGTGAGCCCCACTTCATCCCGGGGTCATGTATCTTTTGATCTTTATGTATTATGGTTGAGGTATAGCTGGGGCCTTGTTTCCAGCATTATCATTGTGCTCTTCTTTATCCATAGAGGCTCCGTAGGCATAGTGTGGGTTGTGTATTGGTGTTGGGGAAAGACAAACTATGTTATGTTGTGGTTGTATTACTTGTGCATTTGAGAATTTAAAAATGATGAAACTATTGGTAAGAAATTGGTAATTGCAGACATGACTACTTTATTGTTTAATTAAGGAAAACATATATTCTCTTTATTCATGAATGAGTTTGGGTAGAAGGAATCTAATAGGCTTGCTCGGTCGGGTTCACTCGGTTGAGCGCCGGTCGCGCTCCTCGGTTTTTGGGGCATAACAAACTTGGTATCAGTGCCTAAGGTTTTAAAGTGTCCTAGGATTTCTCGGAGCCGTGTCTAGTAGAGTCCTTATGTTGGTGTGTTGTCGACCACATCTATAATTAGGATGCTGCATGGGCATTTAGGAATAATACCCTTCTTTCATGTTCTTCATCGTGCGATAAAGCTGGTTGAAAGATTGTTCCTCATTTAACTCCTGCGTTGCTCTAATTTTCAGTGCATGGCGCCTAAGAAGAAGGCAAGAACTAGCCAAAGAGCCAATGTCACCCCAGGAGTGACAATTGACCCTATAATTGATGATGCGGGTGAGCACCCGAGGAGTGAGAATATTCCTCCAGTTACTACACTTCCTGACTCTACTACAGTTGATTAGACTGCACCGGTCCCTATACCTACTGGAGGTGCAACAGTTCCTCCAACTGATATACCAGTTCCACCTCCAGCTCCAGTTTCCGATTCTGGTGTGTCTGATATTGATATTAGGGGAGCCATACAAATGTTGACACAGTTAGTGGCTTCTCAGGCTCAGAGAACGAGTGTTGGGCCTACTTCTTCTAGTCATCCAGGGGAATCTGTTAATTCCAGGGTGAATAAGTTTCTTCAGTTAGATCTCCAGTGTTTATAGGTGCTGATTCCGAGGAGGACCCCCGGGACTTCATTGATGAGATGCACAAAACTCTCCAAGTTATGCATGCTACAGAGACAGAGGGAGTAGAATTGGCCTCCTACCACCTGAAAGGGGTGGCCTACTCTTGATTTGAGTTATGGGAGGAATCCCATGAGGAGGGAAGCCCCCCGGCAAGGGGGGTGAGTTCACCGATGCCTTTATGGATCATTTATTGCCTGATGAAACTAAGGAAGCTCGTGCCGCTGAGTTTGAAAGCCTGAAGCAGGGTAGTATGAATGTGTGGGAGTACCATATGGAGTTTGCGCGCCTGTCCAAATATGCTATTCACATGTTGCCCACTATGGAGGCTAGAGTGCGCCGGTTTGTACAGGGCCTTTTCCCCTTGGTTATCAATGAGGCCTCTACAACTGCCTTGAATTCTGATATGAACTATTGTATGATGGTGGCATTTACTCAAGCCACAGAGACCCGCAAATTGAAGAATAGAATAGAGCATCAGAGTAGCAGCAAGGCCCGGTCCGCGGGCAACATTGGTGGTTCATCCAGTAGTGGTGGTGGTAGGTCGGCATTCAGGAGAGCGTCATCCGGACCTTCCCAATCATTCGCCCAGTCTTCATTGGGTGCACAATCATCTGGATCCAGTTAGGGCAATAGGGTACCCCACCAGCAGGGTCGGCCCGACAGAAGGTTGCAGCAGCGGATGCTTCCATGCTCTAAGTGTGGGAGGATACACTTTGGGCCCTGCTTCATGGAACTACCAGTATGCTATAGGTGTGGTGTGACGGGTCACATTCAGAGAGAGTGTCGCACATCTCGCCGAAATATGGGCAGAGGTGCGGCACAACCAGCTAATTCTGCAGCTACTACATCCACAGCACCTTCAGCTCGACGTAACCCAGCGCCCGCGGGGCGTGGTGCAGCTAGGGGTGGTGCACAGAATTCGGGAGGACCGAGCAGATATTATGCTATGCGGAAACGTTGAGAATCAAAGGCTTCTCCAGATGTTGTCATAGGTATATTGACTATCCAATCTCATGATGTATATGCTTTTATTTATCCCGATTCCACTTTGTCATATGTCACTCCTTATGTTGCTATGGAATTTGGGATAGAACAAGAACAGCTTCATGAGCCGTTCTTTGTATCTACTCAGGTTGGTGAGTCTATTTTGGCTGCGCGAGTTTATAGGGATTGTGTTGTCACGTTGTGTGGTCGGGGCACCGTGGCCGATCTTATTGAATTGAGAATGGTCGATTTTGATGTGATAATGGGGATGGATTGGCTTTACTCTTGTTTTGCCAAGCTTGATTGCCGAACCAGAACTGTTAGGTTCGAATTTCCAAATGAGCCAAATATGAGTGGAAGGGTGATGATGTAGTGCCGAAGGGTAAGTTTATTTCTTACCTTAAGGCCACGAAAATGATCAACAAAGGATGTATTTACCATTTGGTCCGGGTTACGGACACCGATGCTGAGGCACCTACA
>AWOL01S0001717.1:0-27968 GCA_000715115.1 Nicotiana otophora
TTAAGATTGTTAGTCCCGCCAATATTGCTGTATTTGTAAATAATAATTCTGCGAAATATAAGTCATCGTAATGAAACAGTAAATCGTATTCGAGTCCACTGAATTCACAATGTTTCCTTAAGGAATTTAATCCCCTCCTAGTACCCAAGGTTATGGATTATTTCCTCCTAGGATAGAACGAATCACACACTGGTGTAGCGGTACTTCAAACCCCAGTGTTTCAGCGAACACAAAGTTCGGTAGCAAATCACACTTACAGTTGCTTTGTTTGAAGTTAAAACAATGCAGAACAAAGGAGTAGAAACTCAGAAAATCGTATGGAAATGCTGAGAGGAAGGAGTGCAATGTATAGCCAAAGTAGAGCGTTTTCAGTTTGGTTGTTTGTTCTTCAACAGCTGCTGCACATATTTATAGCAGGCAGCTTTGAAGATGAACGACCCTCCATCCTCCATGGTGGAGCATGCACTAGCTTGTTTGTGGAGCAAGCACTTGGCCATGGTGGGAAGAGCATTAGGGGCGACTGCTATTGCAGCTGGTGGTCAATACACGGATTGGAACATATCCGTTACAAATGCGGATAATCTTACGTTAATATTTACTATTAACAAATAAATTTGGTCCAAAAAATTAATCAATCGATCCGAAGCCGAAACCGAAGCCGAAGGAGCGACGACGACGACGGCGCGAGGCTTGCTTTCTTCTTAACTCTTTAAGAGCTACAAGAAGAGCAATTATATATATACTCACCAAAAATCTTTTTCTCTTCCAATATGGGACAATATCTCATTGTCAAGAGGGGGAAACTTAAAATTTTACTCAAAAATTTTATTTTCCCTCCATTTCTCATTCACCCTCATTTTAAGACTATTTCATCTTAAATAACAAAAAACCTCAACAGAATGAGACATACGTCTAGTCTTTTACAATGTCTAGAAAGTAAAAATCCTTAGAGCAATTGTTATGTGAAATAAGGTAAGCATAGCCATACAATCCTAACTGCTTTTTTGGTAAAATTTCATCAGGAATGAGTTTATTATGTCCAGTCTTTTGCATAACTATGTCTTATACAAGGATCGTTTTTTCTTTTCCAAACATCTTGCTGCCAGGTTAATATGGAAGTTTCCGTGGATGTTGGGCAAATTCCTAACTTGGAAGAATTTGTCAGCCACTTAACTCAGTCCATGCATTCCCTTGTCCCTGGATCTTTGGTCATATGGTAATATCATGAAACAAAAGCTTTGTTTAAAATTAAAAGCAGCTTAGTTGTTCTTTCTTTCTGTTCCTGGATCTTTGGTCCTATGGTAATGTAATGAAACAAACTATTTCTTCAAAGTAAAAAAGCAGCATAATTATTCTTTCTTATCGTGATGCTACAGGTATGATAGCGTCACAATTGATGGGAACCTTAACTGGCAAGATCAACTAAATGAAAAAAATAAGCCCTTTTTCGATATATCTGATGGTATATTTGTGAACTACACCTGGAAGGTATTTCATCCTAATTTTTAATTATGTTTTTCCAGGTTAACAATAATTGCTAAAGCCCGTTTCTTGTATACTTACAGGAGAATTATCCTAAGCAATCAGCTGAGGTTGCCGGTGACAGAAAGTTCGATGTCTACATGGGAATTGATGTCTTTGGAAGAAACACTTATGGTGGTGGACAATGGACGGTGGGTTTGTATACTAAGTAGGGAAATCAAAATTTTCATACTTCATCGGCTCATCCTCTATGCTTGTTTACTAGTGCTAATTACATAACCCATAGTATTGTTCTCAACATTTAACTTGCAAGTTAATGTTTTATACTGTTTGATATTTGACAGAAATATTATAAGAATGATGGTGTTAACTGGTTTGAGATCTTTATTAGTGAAAAGTCCTTCCTCCTTGTTTGTCTCTTTGATTATTCAAAGAGAGAGGGATTAGGGCCTACTACTGTTTCTGTTAAAAGATTAAAGGATTATCTTATGTTTGACCTGAAAATGTCTTCAACCAGGATTCTATCTTTACTACGAGAGTAACAGTTATGCTTTTTTTTTTTTTGGCTAGGTTCTTACTGTAGGCTATATCTGACCAGATGTAGCTTTGCTGTGAGATAGGCAATTAAGAGCTGTTGAACCTCATAAATAATCATGAACCTTCTATATTACAGCATAAGTCAAAATTGACTACATCAACCTTGTTTATCATCTAACACGAGTAGTGAACTCCTCAAATTCTACGATTTTAATGAACTTTCAAAAAATTACCTGATAGAAGTGTCTATCATGTAAGTTGTCTTGAAAGATTCTTGTTACACTTTCATCTATCTCAAAGCATCTTACAATCCCTACCTAAAGTTGGGAGACTTTTCCTTCATGGTTTCTTTTTTCTCGTCCATTATATCTTCTCTAAACTTTCATATTTTTCACAGAAAAGTGGATCCTATACACACACATTGCTATTTATATGCGAATTCCAATTTTTCCCACTTCAGTGACTTAAACAATATGCGTCACTTTCAAGCTTGTTAGAAAATACTTGCACTGTCTGATTGTTGAAAACTTCTTTTAGCCATTTTGGAATCCTATGTAATAGTACTTCCAGAAAGTAGGAATCAAATTCACGAAAGTAACCAGCTAATAAGGTTTTAGTTTCACCGTCTCTGTTAATAAGTGGTTTGCTTGAGCTTTTGGCAGTAAAACGCATTTACAGGATTACTCCAGACCACTCGTTTAACCTTTTTCTAAGTCAATGAAAAAATAATCTGATTCTGCCTTTTTATGCAGACAAATTTGGCACTTGATGTGATTAAGAGGGATAATGTGTCAGCTGCCATATTTGCTCCTGGATGGGTGTACGAGACAAAACAGTTACCTGACTTTCAGACTGCACAGAATCGGTCCTGCACTGTCTGCCATGATATCTCTTAAATGCTTCTTTGTAAAGAATAAGAATACTGCTTTCCGATAAAGATTACTCAGATTATTTTTAAAGATTCACATAATTTCTATATCCTGATTTCCTTCAATTTCTTTTCGTGTAACCACCGCCTCCCACATAAAGTTTTTTCTCATGGTTTATATTATAGTTTTTTAAAAAACATCAGATATCCTTTTCTTCATCTGGTCTTTCCTTGGCAAATGATAGCCACCCTGCCAGCAATATGGAAGATGAGATCTAATAGATAACTCAAGTTGCCAAGTCAAAAAGGAAAGTATCTCCTTTTCTACATATGTTTAAGTAACCAAGCCAAAGATGAAGTCTCTGCATTTCAATCTATATGACAATTTATTTTAAAACGCCTCGGAAGATTTTATGCACTTCTAGAATTAAGTACTATATAAAAGTTAGATCCAAGACATTTAGAGTTTATTACCACGAGTTTCCCTGCTAAACAAAATTTTCAACTGATACCTTTAACTTTCTCTTCTGTTACTACTGCTATCATATGCAATTTAAAATGATTTCTTAATCTTTGTTTCCAGTCAACTTGTGTCACATAAAATGGGACACTCTGAGTGGATTTTATGATACTTCTTGAATGTATGTATAAAAACTGTGTTGAATGTCTGCGCAGATTTTGTATATACTGCAGCATTAGCATATATACAGTTGAACTACACTGCCCATTTTGGTAATTGAAAAGTATATGCTTTATGTTCACCATATCTTAATGAAAATTCTTTAACATGCAGTTGGTGGGGACTTGTAGAGAGATCATGGGATATTTCACAAAATTATCCCTTAACTCTTCCATTCTACTCAAATTTCGATCAGGTATGCCCTAAGCTTGATTGTTTTCAAAAATCTTGTTTTGTGTTTCCTTTGTTCTTTTACAGAATAAATTGCAGTTTTATTGCTTGTAATTTTTGGCTCCTTCAGATCCTTGTGTGAAGGACCAGTTATGTTTGAACTCCTTGTAGAGTAGTTCACTAGAGCAGTTCAACCAGTATGCTTAGCAACATTTGGTACTTTTATTAGAAACATGTTTACACATGTTTACGATGAATTTGAAGAAGCAAATATGATGGTTCCAGAGTGAAAGAAGCAAGTATGGACCATTGCTGGTGGTTCCTGCTGGGTGGAGAGGGGAGGAATTGAGTATTGTCATAGTATTTTAATTAACTTGATTAACAACACATATATAACCTGGTTCAAACGGTCCAGTGTTTAGAGGAACCGATCCAGAAACTTCAGACTGAAGGCGCCACAAAATGCATAAGCAGAAAGGTGAAACTTAGTTACATGGGGCATCTGATAAAATTGTCAAGTACTGAATGTTGAAATACAAGCTATTTGCAAATCTCAAAAGGGTCCATATCTTGGTCCAAAGGTGGCTTCTTCTATGACTGTTTATGAATAGCAGGGGAAAGGCTAAGACAATCGAAATGTTTTCTAATTCGAAAAGTCTATGAAGTGGCAATGCCCACTAACATCCTTGTTATCATAATCTCAGGGTCATGGTTACCATATTTCTGTTGATGGAAAGCAAATATCACAGACTCCTTGGAATAACATTTCTTCGCAAAGCTTTCAGGTGTCTTCTGGTATCTGTATGTTTTTTCTTGGTTTTCAGTTGTTATTAAATGCAGTAATTTCTGTAGTTTAAATGTAGCATTTATCAGAAGTTCCAATTTTCAAAACATTCTCTGTTTTATTTGATTTTCCTCTGAGATCTAGAAAGAGCATTGAACTCTAATATTTATATGTTACAATCATTAACAATTCCATTACTTAGTTTGGAGTGTGGCTCCTCCAGCTAATATGTATGTCCATATCTTCTCATTTACTTTCTAGTTTTGCATCATCAGAAGACGTTTCTGTAACCTTGTTTCTGCTTCTTTGGACATCAAATTCCCATAGTAAATCGCGTCGCTGAGATGCTCACTTGGAATACTTCTGCAGGACTAGAAAGCATCCATGCAATTAGGCGCAACTCATGTTGCCTAGAGTGGAGATACAAACTGTGTCCTTTTTTTTTCATTCATTTCTTAAATCTTTTGTACAGAGTCTTCCACATGTCATTAGTGTCAGCAAAATTCAGTTTCACAGGGATGTTTTGAATTATGACTTGCTCTTCAGATGCATTTTTTGAAAAGAATATAAGTTTGACTCGAGTGTAAGTGACTAGAACTTTCAACACATCTGGCGTTTCCTTCTTATTATTCCCTACTTGAGTTTGCCTTCACCTTGTGAAGTATCATCCTTGCATTTTGTTTGTGAAAATTAACCACAACGCAAAGTAAAAAGTTTAAATGTCTGATAAGGGTTGTCACTTGTGCAATCAGCCTAACTCTTCATATGTTTATGAGTGTACTGATGTTACTTTAGCTCTTAGATTCTAATCTTCTATACCATGTCATCACTAAGATTATCCATTTCCCTTTTCTAAATTTCTCACCCTTGCTAATATATACACATTCATCTCAGCCTCTCCTGGAGTTTTTTGGAGAATCTACTGCAGGGAATCTAGAAGTTGTTGTTGAGTAAGTTTGTTGGCTTGTTATATTTAGTTTTTGATTGTCCTGACTTTGACAGTTTTCTGCCAGTGATAGTCTCTTGTTTCAGTCTGATGATCTATAACCTACAAATTCATTTGAAGCATCTGGCACTTGAATTCTGGAGAAAATTGTTCTCTGTGTTGCTCTAGTGGTGAGCACCCTCCACTTCCAATCAAGAGGTTGTGAGTTCGAGTCACCCCAAGAGCAAGGTAGGGAGTTCTTGGAGGGAGGGAGCCGAGGGTCTATCGGAAACAGCCTCTCTATCCCAGGGTAGGGGTAAGGTCTGCGTACAAACTACCCTCCCCAGATCCCACTAGTGGGGTTATACTGGGTGGTTGTTGTTGTTGTTGTTATTGTTTGTGTAAAGCTTCTTGCATAAGTTAAGACGCTGTCGCATGTAAATTGTAGAGTCTCTTTGCCCTCCTCTATTGCAATGCTATTCTAGATTTGAAAATTGAGAGTCATTGGTGGCACCAAGTCTCTCTCTCTCTCTCTGAGACCTAATACATGTTGTGATACCCTTTGAGCAGCTTCGTAATTTTGAGAAAACAAAACATGTCCTTTGTTTCGAGAGATTCAAAATGCATAGCAATTGGGTATCACAAGTCCACCAGTTCAGCAACACAGAGCATTAGAGCATCTGACCAGCAAGTCAGATGAAAGCTATCTGGTTTTGCTATTGTACTACATAATTTAGTAGGACAATCTACCCACTTTTAGTTCCCCAAATGTCCCCATATTCTAGTTAATAGTAAGGCACTGTCTTTCAACAAAAACATTTCCCCAATCTACAAGTCATCTTCGCTGCTTCCAATGACCTTCTGTTGGAACTTGGGATATCATATTCTTAGCAAACCCAGAAAAATCATTTTTTCCCCATAGTGTTTAATCCCTGCAATCCTCCAATCTCCTTTTAGCAATTTCCACACTGGAAAATCTTCTATTATTTCTTTCTTTTGGGTTCATTGAAGAACATAAGCAAACAGGATTTCACATCATCATTCAGAGGGAGTCAGTATTACTTTAATATTTGCAGGTTGAAGGATATATGAGAAGCATCTCTATCGTTTTTTCTTTTATATATGAATTTCTTTTTCTTGTCCTTCGACGTCATCATGGGAAAGAATACCTTTAGAGTTGAATCTCCATAACAATCAAATCTAACCGCAGCACTCTGACCATCCCATAACTCTTATATTCTTCCCTTTGTTCTCTCTCTCTCTCTAGCATCTGCTCTGCCGTTAGCTTTCATTTTCACCTTCCTAGCTAATCACTTCTAATGATGGCTTATACTGAAGCTGCTACCAAACCCGCGCCTATGGTTGATCATCGGAAACTTGTACCAAATAGATCTTATGCTCCAGTTGTCGACCACAAACAAAATTGGAAGGGCCAAACAACATCGTAATAGCCTCCATCACTCACCAGAATTTAATCAGCAGAATTGAATGACAAAGCCAAAACTTCCTGTAGACCGGCACCCAATTGTTCAGCACCAAAAGATAAATTTGAAGCTGCTCATTGACCAGCACAGATGGTCTTAATTGCCAATAAAAGACTCCAGAAATAACCAAAACAACATTTGAGAATTAATGTGCCGACCAGCAACACAAATTAAGACCCTGACGTGAGACATGCCAAGCCTAAGTTTTAGACAAAACAATGCAACTGGACTGAATTCTTAAAGAACAAGGACAATTACAGCAATGATAAAAGATACAACACCCAAAATTAATGTACAAAACTTGCCTTCAAGTAATGAATCGGCGAGGGTAAATTTAGGTGTAGATAATGGAACGAAAAGTGGGTAGATTGTTAACCTAGTATATTCATGTAGTATGGTAGCAAAAATCTATCTATATGTATGTGTGTGTGTTGAGGTTTTATGTGCATGTTTTTGTTCATAAGATTGCTTCTAGCTAGTGCATACTTCTGCTTAATGTTTTGATTTGGGAACTGATCTTATGCATTGAACTTGACATGCGCTTGGATGGGGTAGTCTTAAGGAGCCATCCTATAATGGCGGTGGAAACCTAGCATTCAATGGAACACTTGATGATGATATTCATTTCTCAGCAAGGTTGTTTGAAGGGAAGCTTCAGTTAGCAGATTCACCTGTTCACTTTACATTTTCTGTAAGCCATCTTTTTGTTTTTTTTTTCTGGATAAAGGTTGTTAAAGTACTTAATTATTAACCATTTGCAAGGTTATACTGGTAACTTTCACCTAGCAGAGAAATCCTTTGAGAAGGTTTTGTTACCTTTCTTGTGGATGGGGATAATACAACTGCAGCCAGTTGTTTGTTGTTGACCTGATAGTTCTGCTGTGTTGTATCTCAGTGCCCTTTAATAATGTAATTCTAGGTGATAAGTTCTTTAGGTGATAAAATTCCTTACATGACCTTGGTCTACAACATTAAATGTGCAGGCTTTTTCTAAAGAATGTGTAGCTATGTTTAATTTTATTTTCTGTTTTTTAAGTCATCCTTCTATCCTACTTGGCGCATTTCCTGAGATTTATTAACCTTCCAAATAGCCCAACTTCAGAAGAAGTATGACGAGTTCATGTCATGATGAATAGTTGAATACATGTATTATATTGTGCCCTTGTCGTTCCTTGTTCATTTATCAGCTGATACGTGTTAATGCAGGTAAAATCAAATGGAAGCTCTTTGTTGGGTTTGTCTCTTGAGTTCACTTCTGCTGTAAGGAAGCAAAAATCAGTATTACTTGCTTCCTGGGGAGATTCTTTGATGACTATGACCCGTTTTGTTGGACATTTTGACAATGTTATAATGCCTCATCGTGTTACTAAGCTAGAGACTGAACCATCATGGGTCATACTAGAAAGTAGTATCGCAATGGAAGGATACATGTTAACAAAAATCCATGCTGTATGCTATAAGTTAAGACCTGAAGTTCACAAATCAGAAAGTCAAGGTAAAACCATGGCTTTTTCTCCAGCAGAATATCATGCGGTGCTTGGTCATCTTGCAATAGAGAGCCGTACACTGAACTCGAACTTCCCACCATCAACTTCATGGCTTGTTGATGGTAATTACATTGAATGGTCTTCCGGTTCTCATGGCTCCAGGAAACTCAATGTCAAGCTTGTTTGGAAATTGAAACACGGAAAAACTCACCTATTCCCTAAGTATTATATCTATGTCAAGAAACAACCTGATCTCTCAATTGCAGAACCAAATGGATCACTTCAGCTAGTCCAGGAGTACCTGGGAGTTGCGGAAGTTGAAGCATTTTATGTATCTGATCTTGTAGTTTCCTCTGGCACTTCCAGCGTCAAATTCATTATTCAAGTTTGCAGCCTGGATGGAGCTTTCCAAAAGCTAGAAGAGTCTCCATCTATTGATTTAGATGTTCAAGGTTCATAATTATTGTTACTTTATATTCTATAAGTTAAATTGTTCCATCAGTTCCAGGTTCTATAGGAGAAGACAAAAATAATGTCTATATAAGTGTTATACACACTTACACATGTCGTAGAGTAATGTGGTTTATACAGATTGTTATACTACTGCGATAATGTACAACAGTACAAGTATTTAACGTGTAAAGGTGGTAATCTTGAATCTTCCTCTCTTCATAATGCTTTTAAGCAATGAGGTTACTGCATATGGTTAACAAGTATAGGCTTGACAAGAATATGATTCGTATCCTCTAATCAAGGTGGTATTGAGCTTGAAAATAGGATGGATTTTGTATGACATTGCTGAAAGTAAGAAATTTACTAACTCTCATGCTCCAGCAGAACTCATTTTCATATGAAAATGAGTCATTATGAAAACTGGTACAATACTTGAAACTGTATCAAAGATAGAGGGAGGGAGGGACTCAAGCAGTGTTTTGAATAGCTAGAGGCGAAAAGCGCCTAGTGCCCGCTTCACTGAGGCGAGAAGAGAAGCGCCAATTAATATTAAAAAAAATAATATTAAATTTGCATATATAAATAACCAAAAACTCAATAATAATAACATATTAGCAAATATTTCATTGAATATACTGTTTAAGAGAGAAATTAATTATAATTAAAGAGAGAAGAACATTTAATTGTAATTGTAATTGTAATTATAGAGAGAAGTTAATATGCAATTACTTGTATACAAAAACTGAAAAAAATAAATAAAAGAGAAACATAAAAGAAAGACGAGTAGAAAAGAGAGAAAAAATAGGTGAAAGAAAAGAAAGAAAGAACTGTTATGCCAGAAATCAGTTGTTGCCGGAAATCAGTTGCTGCCGGAAATAAGAAGAACAAAGAAGATTTACTGCCGGAAGAAGAAAAAGAAAAGAAAGAAGAGAGGATTTTCTGCCGGAAAAAGACGCCGGAAAACAGAGGGCTTACTGCCGGAAAAAGAAAAAGAAAAAGAAAGAAGAGAAATCAGTACCTGAAACTCGAAGAAGAGTTGTGGCTGTGCTGACTGCTGAAAGAGGAAGAACTAGTTTGAAGAGAAGAAAACCCTAAAAACATTTGTCTCTTGTTATTTTTACAGAGAGAGAGCTATCTCCATTATATATTCCTTTTTCTTTTTCATACTTTTCTCTTCAGTTTCCTTCCATTCCATAATTTCCAAGCAAAGGATTAAGGTAATAAACTGGTACAATACTTGAAACTGTATCAACGTCTTCTTTGGGATCTTTTCTAGTGTAAAGCTGATTTCACTTGCTTCCACCAAAGTTAACCTAAAGGTAGCACGTTGTTACCAACTTGAGAATGTGTCATAAGAAGTTTCTCTTATCTAAATTGGTCGTATTGTCTTGTTGAGTTTCAAGCTCTTACCTTTTTATGACTTTCAGCACATTTTAGGGTCACTAGACAATCTTTAAATACCTCTTTACAATTTCAATTAAGCGAGAAAATATACTTTAACAATTATGAGAAATCACTTGAGTACTAAATAGATGAGTTAAGAAAACGAAAAAATGCAACAGTAAGAGAAGAAAAAGTAAAAACATTATTCAGTAGGTGCTCAAGAAGATAGCAGAAGCTAAAGGTGCAGAATTTGGCTATTCACAACCCCTCCAGTCCTTTGTAATCTGTTGTTTGGTATATGAATTCTCGTTGGAAGGCAGTTCCCAGGTGCAAAGTAGTAGGCATATCTTTTTATTTGAGGAAAAACCTACCAATCACTTTTGTTTTATACCACCTTTTCTCCAGTTTTGGATTTGGAATAGTCGAAGGCGGGCAAGCTGGAATACTTTTCTTTTAATTTCTAAATTGTTAATTTAACTTGAGACAAAACCAAGATGAGCTTAATAGAACAAGAAAGCGAAAAGCTAAAAGGGGAACTAAAATTTGAGAAGCAAATACTTGTAACGAAGCAAAAGTGTGTTCTTTTGTTTAAAGTAAATTCTTAGTGTAATAAGGTCAAAACAAATAAGAGCATAGAAAAATAAGAAAAGCCAAAAGCCAAAAAGGGGGAACAAAGGTTGAAAAGCATTACTTCTTCATGAAACAACCTTCATTTGGAACTTGGAAGCATTGGCCTCGAGCCCTCAAAAAAAACGAAAAAAAAAAGAAAAAGAAATGGGTTCCACGTATCTTCTTTTGTCTCCAAAAAAGATCCAAAGTATGTTAAGGTAGAATGATTAAAATTATTATTGGGCTTTTCATTGTTGTATGTTATGCAACTTTGTCACTTTTTTTTGTCATCCTCTTCGTCTCACAGACAACTCATTTGACTCTTCTACCTCTTTCATCTAACCCCACTCAGAGTTTCATGTACTTAACATAATCAGAGTCACGTTTTGGAGTCTTCTGATACCCCAAAATTCAATTCTCTTAATTTTATATCTTTATGTTATTTTCCATCATCTTACAGAAAGTCTCAAAGGTTTGATGATGTAGACATTGTCAATGGACATGACACGTACATTCATGATTAAGCTACTCACTCACGGACTGATATCAGAATATTTGAGAGATCATATTCTAAAACCTATAAAATTATCACTACTACAATTTTTTAGTTCCGTCTAGAAAAACCTCATGCAGAAAACTGGAATAACAAAATCTTGTGATATACCATTTTTTCCCTACTACAAGTATTCCTTCTCGAGTGTTTTAAGTTGGATAGATATGATATGATTAAAACCTTTGGTTTTAGTTGGATAGATATGTTATAATTAAAACATTGCAGGAGTATGAACTTGCTATTGATGGGAAACTTGTATTTTATTTAGTTGTGTCTTTATTTCCCCTAAAATGTAAAGAATTTTAAGAGTTATTTTCTCATTAGACGTGGTAGGATATGATCTAATTATCTGTGTCGTAGCAAACAACGTTGGTATGTAGTATTTCGCTTGTATAGCGTTTGTATATTTAAACATGTAGGGGTCTAATTAGTATTAAGACTTCACTTTATGCATCTAATTGATTATACTTTATACTATCAAACAAGTGGTGTCTGTCTTATATAATGTATATACATATTTTCTTAGGAATATCATGCACATATATAAAGAAAATTGTTTACTAAACGGTGCCGATTGACACTCCTTACCATAAGGGTACAGTCTTCGCCACTGTCTATGAAAATATTAGAATACGCCAAGACATAGCAATATCAGAGCAAATCATATCTGAGAGGAAGTTAGAAGGAGTCTAGGCAGTGGCGGAGGGAGAGTATAACTTACGGCTTCGGCCGAACCCAGTAACTTTTGTTCAAACCATGTATTTGTCTTAAGAAATTCATTGAACATGTATATATTATTAATTTAGAACCTAATAACTTAAAAGATTTAGAATTCCGAACCCATAAGTTTCAAATCCTGCCTCCGCCTCTGAGTATAGGGCAGTAATAAAACGAGTATATGAGACTTACAGAAGCGGATGGTCTACAGTACTAACTATGACTCGAATTACTGGTGGTGGAAATCCTCACATGGCGGACCGAACCCCTGTTTCCACAGCCTAATTATTCCTAAGTTTGAATGTAGAAAACTAACCCTAGCCGTCTCTATTCTATTAAAACAATCTCTCCTTTTCAACACCCGCAATAGTACTTATATAAACTAGTACAAGAGTTTTAGGAGGAGGACTAGCTAATAGGTTAACAAGCTAATTAGCATCCCTTGTGGATGAATCCGACACAATAATAATTTTCTAACAAAGCCATGTCCAGAAAACTACATGACAAAACTCAAAGTGGCTATGGAGAAAAACAAATAAAATGGGGGGAGACAACAGAAGAACGACAGAAAAAGGAGGGGTTGATAGAGATTGTAGAAAAAATATTCAAGTTTGACCTTGGGACCTGCTTCAATATTAAACAAAAGCTAATTAAGAATATCTTTTTCTTTTCCAATTTCTAGACAGTTGCCTACTTAATTTGTTTTATTTGCCCACCTTAACCAATAGCCTGATTCGACACATAATCATGCTGTGAAATAGACCTTAAACAAATAATCTAGCTGATATTAATGTCACTGTTGTATAATATAAATAATTAGAATTCGTCGTTAAGTAGACTTTTCCATGAACTCGGACAATTTCTGGCACTACCTCCCACGTGAACGAAACGAACCATTACAAAGAACGAATTTTATCAAGTGTCACGTTTATGTATTAATTTTATACTTGTCTATTAGAACGACTTAAATTACATTAAACCTTTGAAAATATTCAACCATCCCGATAAAACCTAAATTCTTTTCTATGTGTTGATTTGTCCTTCTAAGCTTCCTTGGTTCTCCACCTTAATATTCATTCTTCTTTCTTATTCCTTCCTGGTTAGTGGTTAGCCATTTGAAAAATGCATGTCATAGTTTAAGCAACGTATAGATATAAGATATAATGTGTGTGTGTGAACATTTTTTCTTACAAAAAAGATGGTAACCAATTTAATTAAGTTCCTCCAAACATTCTACATTGAAATCAGGAAGATGCTTTAGTCAAATGGTTTTCCCCTTTTTCTTTTTTAAATTCTTTTTCCTTTTCACACTCCGTTAGTCAAAACAGGTGGAGGTGAAGAATCCCTCCACCTTATCTTGTGGTCTTTGGTTCGAGTTCTACAATAGAAAAAAATCCCGATAGAAAATATTTTTCTCTTTAATAGGGCTCATGCGATACGAATCCGGATTAGTTGGGTGCCAAAATATGAATAGTGGAACCAAAAAATCTTTTAACACTGCATATTAGGAGTAGTACTTTTCTGATATATATTGACGGTTGCATGTGTTGGGCATCGCCATTCCCCATTGCACTAATTGGATATGTAAATCAATCTGACATACTAATAAGAATAATGTTTATGAAAACCTCTTCTTACCTTACTATAAATTTATATTTCACCTCTCACATGCTAGGTTGACTTACCAAGTCACCATCTTCTCCAGACAAATTAATAAATCTAATCTTTAGTTTAACTGTAATACATTATCTTGTTCATACTATTGCTGATCACATTAGTTGAAGAAACAAAACCCCTCCATTCTCTAATCCTCATTTCAACAAGAGGGAAAGAGAGAAAGTACAATGGGGTAAAAATTAATGCTAAGCAGTTGATTCAACGGCTCGAAACCGTGACTCATAGGTCACACGATTACAACTTTACCATTGCTCCAAGCTCCCATGGTATTGTCCTGTCCAAAGAAAAACTCCCTCTTGAGAGATATCTGAATTACATTTGTGAGAGCTGCTAGACTCAAAGTTGTTGAGGTAGTGAGAGAGGTTCAAGAATGACTTTTCATCATCTGCAGCTACTAATTCATGTATTGGTGGACTCATCGGCAATAAATAATTAGGTGACTGATGATCTTGTGATGATTGCATTTGGATGCAGAGGATCTCAGCTTGAGCTAGTGCTAGTTGCATCTGCAGTTGGGAAACCTGGTTTTGTAAGTACGATATGGCACCAACACAGCCATATACAGGATCTCTCATCCTTGCATTTGCTTCATACACTAAACTGCTCACTGCATCCGCTCTTTTATCAACCGGAAGCTCCTGCTATAAGGTAAAATAACTAGTTTAACTTCTGCACACCGACAATATAAAGAAAAAAATTAGGTTACACTATCAGATCATTACATCCTAAGAGATGACTACTAAAATAAGGCAATGTTATCAGCTACATGTTAAAATACTTTGATAGTGTTAAGTTCTTAGTGTATGGTACTATATAAGTTAAATCCAGATAACACTGCCGTTTAGTTTACAATTAGAACTTGAGAGAGAACTAAGAAGGATTAATTAGTTCTATTGAATAAGCACTTATAAAGAAAAGATAATTTAACAAATAATAATCCCTTCAATTAAAGGGTGTAAATAAGCTAAATTTTGAAAATGATTAGAAGTTTGATATGTTTGTGTTATCGACCTGTAACATTTTGCTGATATTGCTGGCACCAAAGACCTTATGAACAATGGCAAATTTGTGAGGATCATCGGAAGGGAAGTAAGGAGCAAATATGCAATCCTTTGCACAGCGGCGTCTCAGCAGCTTGCATGATGCGCATGGGGAGTTTCCTGCTGCACCCATCTATATCTCTCTGAGTAATTGAAAGAGTTGTAGTATTGGAAAAGAGAGAGATATGAAAATGAGTATAGGACTAGTTAAGTCAATTATGGAGAAGGGAAACTCAAGAGTGTGTATATACATATAGCTAGGATCTATATGATCTACCTCACCGCGTTCAATAGTACACCTTATTTTAATTAGAAGAATGCTTCACATGAATTTAATAAAATAGTAGTTATAGATGTGACTAATTTAATTAGTTAAATATACAGTAGTATCTCAGATGAGAAAGGACTTTTTAGAGTTTATCATTGGGGTTTGAGAAAAGAAGACCCCCAAATCATGTGGCGGAACGTTAAAAGGGTTAAACAAAATCAAGCTAGCTATGACTTCTGTTAGTCTAGGGTGGTGTCCAAAGTCTGTCTCTTCCTTCACTACAAAAACTGCATTAATTAATTAGTAGAGATTTTGATGATCAATAAACCATATGCTCTTATAATTTCTTGATAAAATTCGACACTTAAGCCTACTCTTGATTTATTGGTTAAGGAGAAACTATATATGTAATTCAGATATCTCTCAAGAGGGAGTCTTGAGAGATACACTTCAGTACCTATTGACTTCTGAACAGATACTCCGAATAAGTGGAGTGCGACAACCAACAGTTGGAGCAAACACCCTACTGGGAAGGGACGTCACCGGATCTATCTGTACCCGTGGGCATGAACACAACGCCCAAAGAAAAGGGGTGTCAGTACGAAATATGTACTGAATATGTAAAACAGATAACGTATGTAGCCCAAAGGCACAACATAAGAGATAGAAATGCATAAGTTTTAACCTGAATATCGTAGGCAAGTCACCGGGGGCATATACTGCTATAACCATAAATCATGAATGCATGCAAGTTTTTTAAAAATCAAGCCACTCCTTGGGGATATGCATTAAATTTTAATATATACACATTCAGCCACTCTTTGAGGCATATCATCTCATATCGTACCCGACCTCATAGAGCACTCGGTCGTACCCATCCTCAAGAGGTCTCGACTATACCCGATCTCAGCAGAACTCGTCGTAACCGGCCTCGAGAGGACTTGATAAAGTCTTATTTCACATCACTCCATACCAGGACGCATAGAGCACTCGGTCGTACCCGACCTCAGGAGGTCTCGACTGTACCCGGCCTCAACAGGACTCGGCGTAGTCGGCCTCAAGACGGCTCAGTAGTCGAACATCACACATCATCGTACCCGGCCACACAAGGGCTTGGTAGTATCTCATATCATGTCTCATCATACCCAACTGATCAGTGGTTACACAATAGGCCCCGTACCCGACAAACTATACTCGATAAAGTAAAATAGATACATATATATAAGTGCAATGCAAAGTCAATTTCAAGAGTTACTAAGATCAAGCTCAGGATGAAGCATATTTTTCCATCTTCGGGACATTATCTGGAAACATTACAAACTTGACAGAAATGTTACTGGTAAGAATGTATGAGAACAAAAACAACGTTACTGAGAAGGACTTAGAACAAATCAATCTTACAACATAGAAATCCTTTTAGAGAGAGGGACTTTTATCAACTCATGCCAAGAAAGAGAGTTGTCCTACATGCCTTATTGACAAACTGGGTCTGCTTCTATGGTGGTTAAACCTGCCTCCAGATGAATTTCTAGAATCAATACAACAAGGTAATATATATTATAGTGACGATTCCAAGCTACTTCATCCTAGATCCTACGAGGCTCACCTCTGACCTTAGTTGTAGACTATTTTGGGGATTTTAAAGAGGTTTTAAGAGCATTTTTGAATGAACTAAAAATGAGTGATATCTTCTAAAATAAAAAGAAGAGAGTTGCGCTGCTTTTTATACCCAGTCTAGAGAATTTTTCCAACTCCATATGCAAAATGGGTTGCCCCGCCCCGGTTACAGCACCCGGTGGGATAGCTGGCGCATATCTAATGAACAAGCGTAATCCTCTTTCTCCCCCTATGTATCGCCGACCGATTGGACGGGTTATAAACCAAACATATCAATCCTTTACTTTATGTGCGGGGTGTAACATCATCCCCGCTTCGGAACATTCATTCTCGAATGTTGAATCGTAGTCGCTTCTTGCAAACGTCTTTAGTCATTTTGGGTTGTGCCTACTATGGTAGTCTCATTATTGCCTTCTATAATATGGAATAAATGGGGGTACCGGGTTCTCATGTCTTCTTCAGCTTCCTATTTCACTCTTCTATATTATTGTTCCTCCAAAGACTTTAACTGAAGCTACCTCTTTGGTTTGTAGCTTCCGTATTTGACGATCTAGGATAGCCACCAGAGCTTCTTCATAAGATAGGTCTTCCGTAACTTGAATATCTTTAATAGGGTAATACAGGATGGATTACTCAAGCACTATCGAAGCATAGATATATGGAATACCAGATGTACTGCTTCCGATTTCGGGGGCAGCTCAATCTTATTATACACTTGACCGACTTTCTGAATAATTTGATATGGACTAATATACCGGGGACCGAGTTTTCTCTTCTTTACCGAACCTCATTATGCTTTTCATAGGCGACATCCTTAAGAATACACAGTCTCCCACGGTAAACTCCAAATCATGTCATCAAGTATACGAGTAAGATTTTTGACTATTTTGAGCGCTCAATAAATGACCTGGAATCATTTTCACTTTTTCTACAAGCTGCTACACCAAGTCAGAACCCAATAATTTTGTCTCACCAACTTCGAACCAACCGCTAAGAGATCTGCACTTTTGTCCATATAGTTCCTCATACGGTGCCATTCGAATAATAACATGGTAGCTGTTGTTGTAAGCAAATTCAATGAGTGGTAGATGATCCTCCTAACTCCCTTTGATGTCTAGAACACATGTCATAACATGTCCTCGAGCGTCTGAATAGTGCATTCGACCTGACCGTCTATTTGTGGATGGAAAGTTGTACTAAGGTTGATCCTCATACTCAATCCTTTTGGAATAATCTCCAGAAATTAGACGTAAATTGGGCACCTCTGTCCGATATGACAGAAACCGAACTATTTCTTTGATGTAAAGTTTAGCATAATCTTCAAATGAGAAGGTAGTCTTAGCTAATAGAAAATAAGCTAAATTGGTGAGTCGATCCACGATGATCCACACAGAATCAAATCCTCGGAGTGATCGAGGTAATTCGGTAACAAAATCCATGTTGATCTTCTCCCATTTTCATGTTGGAATTTCCATATTTTTCCTAATTTCTGGTGTTAAACCTTAACTTGTTGGCAATTTGGACACTGAGCGATGTATCCAACAATGTTCCTCTTCATGTCATTCCACCAGTATAACTGTCGAAGATCGTGATGCATCTTGGTTGACCCCGGATGAATAGAATACCCAGATTGGTGAATCTCTGCCAAGATCTTTCTTCGGAGTCCCCCGACATCGGGCACACATAACTGATCATGGTATCTAATGACTCTGTCCTCAGATAGCTCGAACACTTGCTTCTTTTGAAATGGAATGATTTCTCTTATTTTCACCAAGGCTGGATCGTCAAATTATCGTGCTTTTACTCCAGCTATTAGCAAGGATTCGGCAACATTTTGAACTATGGCTCCTCTGCCACCTGTGTCAAGCAGTCATACAGTTAAATAAGCGAGCTGATGAAAGTCTTTAGTCATTTCCAACTTATAATCTTCCACATGTCGTAGGCTGCCCATGGATTTCTGACTTAACGCGTCAGCCACAATGTTTGCCTTCGCGGGGTGATACAAAATATCAACATCGTAATTCTTTAACAATTCAAGCCATCTCTACTGCCTTATATTTAATTCTTTTTGCTTGAATATGTACTGTAATCTCTTGTGACCAATGAATATGTCGACATGAACTCCATACAGATAGTGACGCCATATCTTCAATGCGAATACAACAGTTGCTAGCTCCAAGTCATAACATGAGTAATTATGCTCGTGTTTTCTTAGTTATCTCGAAGCATAAGCAGTAACTCTCCCGTGTTGCATTAAAACACTGTCCAATCCCACTCTAGAGGCATCACAATATATAACGTATCCCTTGGGTCCTTCAGGAAGAGTTAGAACTGGCATCGAGGTTAACATGTCCTTTAACTCTTTGAATCTTTTCTCACAAACATCACTCCACCGAAATTGCGCTGCCATATGTGTCAATTTCGTTAATGGAGCAGTTATAGATGAGAATGTTTTCACAAATCTTCGGTAGTAACCCGCTAAGCCCAAGAAGCTGCGTACCTTGTTAGGCGTTGTGGGCCTTGGCCAATTCTTAACTGCTTCTACCTTTCGACCATCAATTTTGATACCTCACCTGATATTATATGCCCAAGGAAAGTCACTAAGTTCAGTCAAAACTCGCACTTGGAAAATTTGGCGTACAACTGGTGATCCCGGAGTGTGCGTAGGACCTTTCGCAAATGCTCTGCGTGCTGTGTTTCTAATCAAGAATACACCAAAATATCGTCATTGAACAATATCACAAAGATATCCAAAAATCGTCTTAACACTCTATTACCTTGTTCTTAATGGTTACCTTGTTCAGATGTCGATAATCAATACACATCCTCAACGAACCATCTTTCTTTCAAACAAATAGCACTGGAGCTCCCCACGAGGAAGTATTGGGTCGAATAAAGCCCTTATCTAAAAGATCTTTTAGTTGAGTTTTCAATCCCTTCAACTAGGTAAGAGCCATCCTATGCGAAGGGATATATATCAATTGTGTATCAGATGGCATATCGATGGCAAACTCGATGTCTCTCTTAAGAGGGATACCCAGGAGCTCATCAGGGAACACGTCGGGAAATTCACTAACAAGTGGAACCGATTGGAGGGTGGGAGGCTTTACCTCTGGATCCTTCACTCGCACCAAGGTATGAAATCTAGTAGCACCAACGACAAAATGTCTGGAATATACATCTTTTCTTGGGACGGAGGCACGCGTGCTAAAAAAAATATAAACTTCCCCCTTGGCGTTACAACCTCACCCTTCCATTCAATGACGGATTCTCTTGAAAAATTAAAGCGAACGACTTCCGCCTAACAATCCATATTAGTATAGCATGTAGCCAACCAGTCCATCCCCATAATGACATAAAATACCATCATCTATAATTCATTCAAATCAGTAAGGTATGACAGTCACGAATCATCACATAGCAATCTCGATATACTCACATAACTATCACGGACTCACCTACGGGCATGGACACTTCAAACGGTTGATGAAACAATTCAGGCTCTTTTCTACATTTACTAGCAACAAATGGAGAAATATACGACAATGTTGAACCTGTATCTATCGGAGCGTACATATTAGTGGAGAATACATATAGTATACTTGTAAACACATCCGGTGATGACTCTAGGTTTTGTCGTCCTGACAATGCATAAATGCGGTTCTGTTGTCTACATGAGTTAGACGTTCCACCTCTACCTCTACTTTTTCCTACCGACGGTTATATGTCTTGCTAATGAGGGCATGATGATGATGAACAATCTATTGCAGATCTCGTTGGCGGCATCATACCCACATTCCTCATTGGGCAAAAATGGATAATATGACCGGGCTGCCCACAAGAATAGAATATGCCTGAACTCAGGAGGCAAATGCCAAAATGATTCCTACCACACCGGCCACAATGTGAAGCTGCGGGTCTCATTTTACTGGAGTCTCCACTACATTGTGAGCTCTGTCTACGGGGATTCTGACCCTGATCGGAATGAGTGGTCCGATCACGATGCTGACCCTAGGACTGTATTATTGTATTAGCCATCGGATAAGATTGGTGCATGGAATACGGAGTTCTGAACTCACCTCGGGACTCTCCCATATTACCTGTAGACCGAGCTCTTTTATGTTGTCCCCGATCATGCTCTTAGACATCTCGGTGTTGCCTCTTTCGATCCTCCAAGATGTGCTCGAGGCTTGAATGCGAGTAATGTCCATGTTTGCACTCAGAGAAACAGTGGTACACTCGTTGATCAAATGCGGTCCCAAACCACCCACAAATCGCTGTACTCTATCACTCATCTTGGCCACAACCAAAGGAGCATACTTGGCCAAGGAGTTATATTGCATGTTGTACTCTCGAATACTCATGTTACCCTGCTCCAAATGTAAGAATCTATTTTGAATAGCTCAGTGGGGCTCAATAGGTAAATACTACTACAAAAGGCCTCAGAAAACTCCCTCCATCCTACTGGTGGAGCTAGAGGTCCCATAGATTGTTCCCACGTTTCATACCAAAATTACAGCAATATCCCGCAATCTGTACGAGGTAAGCTCTACAGACTACGTATCAGTGGTGTGCATAACTCGTAAAGTCTACTACATCTGATCTAGAAAATTCTAGTGATCTTTGTGTGGATCTATTTTTGTGAATACCGGGGGGTTAAAAATTATGAAATCTGGAACTCTCGTACTAACTGATCTATCTAAATTGGCAGGGCCTTACGTTGGGCCTTAGAGGCTACTAATCGATTCAATAATTGCACATCACTCCTCATATCTAGATCCTGTTCAGGAATGACCGGGGGAAGAATCGAAGGCACATTAGCTTCTCTTTGTCACTCCGGGGTTATTGGGGCTGTCTCTGAAACTTGAGTATCAGCCTCATCATGGAGTCTGTGTTGACCCATAGGTGTATGCAACACCTACCTAGTACCTTCTACTGCTTCTTCATTCATTCCTTGAATAACTTCCTGACTTCTCGTGGTAGGCATCGCTATAAACCTAAACAAGATAGGGATTAGAAACGAATACTTATGACCCTGCTCTAGCGCACGATCTAGATCAGAAAGAATAGTATTCACCCTAGATATCCGGTAGCATCCTGTTTATAAGTACGGTGCATGACATACCCATAAACAATACTCTAATAGATACGGCTTGTAGACTCCCTAGGACAGACCTGCTCTGATACTAAGTTTTTCACACCCAACCTTGGTAGGTGCGACATGCACATGACGCCCCGAAGACCAGTGAGAATCGACGTATATACTTACATCTTTTCCATGAATCTGGGCCGATTAGGCCCTAATGTGTGATATCTAAAATTTGAGAAAGGTCCATAATTGACTGTGAAAGAAACATTAAACATTAAGTACACCTTCACAACTGATGCCAACAAATAAAAAACTAATCCTTACATACATCGGAACACTGGCGTGCAAGACTCTAAGAGTGCCGAGAAAACAAAATACACACACACACAAAACTTGGTCGGGACATAGCCCCACTATACCCAAAATAGCTGGAACATACACTTATGTAATTATTGACTTCTGAACAGCTACTCCGAAGAAGTGTGAGTGTGACAACTAACCGCTGGAGCAAACACCCTACTGAGGAAGGATGTCACAGGGTCTATCTGTACCTGTGGGCATAAATACAACTTCCAAAGAAAAAGGGAGTCAGTACGAAAGATGTACTAAGTATGTATTACAGATAACTTACATAACATAAGAGATAGAAATGCACAAGTTTTAACCTGAATACCGTAGGCAAGTCACCGGGAGTGTATACTACTATAACCATGAATCATGAATGCATGCAAGTTTTGTAAAAATCAAGCCACTCCCTAGGACTGTACATTAAACTTTAATATATATACATTCAACCACTCTTTGGGGCATATCATCTCATATCATACCCAGCCTCATAGAGGACTCGGTCGTACCCAGCCTCAGGAGGTCTCAGGTATACCCGGTATCGGCAAAACTCAGCGTCACCGGCATCGAGAGGACTCAATAAAGTCTTATTTCACATCACTTGATACCCTCCTTCATAAAGGACTCAGTTGTACCCGGCCTCAGGAGGTCTCGACTGTACCCAGCCTCAATAGAACTCGGCGTAGTCGGCCTCATGAGGGCTCAGTAGCCTCACATCATACATTATCGTACCCGACTACACAAGGGCTCAATAGTATCGCATATCATGTCTCGTCATACCCAACTGATCATTGGTTGCAAAATAGGTGTCGTGCCCGACCGACTATACTCGATAAAGTAAAATAGATACATATATATAAGTGCAATGCAAAGTCATTTTCAAGAGTTACTAAGATCAAACCCAGGATGAAGCATATTTTTCCGCCTTCCAGGAATTATCTGGAAACACTAAAAACTTGACAGAAATGTTATCGATAAGAATGTATGAGAACAGAAACAACGTTACTGAGAAGGACTTAGAACAAACTAATCTTACAATACAAAAATCCTTAAAGAGAGAAGGACGCTTTCACCAACTCATGCCAAGAAAAAGAGTTGTCCTACATGCCTTATTGACAAACTGGTTATGCTTCTATGGTGATTAAACCTTTCTTCAAATTAATTTTTAGAATCAATACAGTAGGGTAATAGATATTATAATGACGATTCCCAAGCTTCTTCACGCTAGATCCTACGAGGTTCACCTCTGACCTTAGTAGTAGACTGTTTTAGGGATTCTAAAGTGGTTTTTTTAAACATTTTCCAGTTATTCTGAGGGCGTTGTATTAGCAAAAATAGAGTTTGTTGACACAACACAAGGGTAGAGCACACCCTTCAAAAGATGAGGCATATGCGATTATAAATAGGTCGCCCTCCTCTAATTACAAAGCACACCTAGCTAACAAATAAATTGGCCTTATCATATTTGTTCCTTATACAAGGCATCTGTTCTTTATCTAGCAAACGAGGTCCCTTAGCTTCACTAGGCAGCTGTTGGTTGGAGTAGAAAAAAGCAGCCTGTTGGTTTTTTCTGCCATTTTAGCTAAACAAGCAGGAAGTTGATTCGCCTCTCTATTGCAGTGCATAATCTGGTTTTGGAAAGTATTTAGAATGCCTCTAATCTTGTTAGTGATTTGGCTGAGCTTGTAGTTAGTTGTGCTCTCCTTACGAAGAATATCTACAATATAAAGAGAGTCCATCTCAAGGGTGGCTTGTGTGAATCCATTCTGCACATACTAGTTGGTACCAATCCACGCTGCCTGAGCTTCTGCAATATTGTGATTTTCGCCATCGAAGGGTATAGAAAAGGCCATGACTATATCACCATTCTCGTCTCTAAGAGCTCTTCCTAGCCCCGCTTTTCCTTCTTCTTGGAGATAGCTCCTATCAATGTTGATCTTAACCTTGCCCCTATCTGGTTTTCTTCATTGGACCATCATGTATTTGTGGACAGGTTGTAATCTTGTCAATAGATCACATAAGCTATTCCATGGCATTCTGTGTTTGCATTTAGGATAAGTCTCATTGATTACAGTCTCGACACTCCAAGATTTTTGATGGTGCAATCTATAACATGTTGAAGTTTTTTTGGTCACCATACCTGCACGCACAAAAGTCTCTCCACAAGAACCAACAAATAATAATAGGAGTAATATTTAGCACTAATCTATGTACATCATTGGTAGGCTTAGAGGTCCACCAGATGTTAAGCATATATCTTATGGGGTGGGGGTGATAAAGGATACCGAGGGCATTTTTAAATAGATTCCAAATATAACTAGCATCTTGTCCCTCTATAAATACATGATTCATGCTATCGATAGAAGGGTTTAGGCAACAATTACATTTAGAAATAATTTGCTTGCCAAACTTAGTAATCACTTTATCAAAGAGGAGTTTACCTTTCCATAATCTCCAAACCAAGAAGGACATTTTAAAAGGGATATTGAGTTCCATACCTTGTTGATGAATTGCACTTTTGGTCTAGACGTCCTTACTAGATTCTACATGCTCTTATTAGTGTATTTGCCATTTTCAGAGAGTTCCCAGAAAACTTGATCCTCATTGTCTTGATTGCCAATGACTATGGATTTAATGTGATGTACTAATTGATATGGTAAAGTGTCCTTCAGCTTATATATGTTCCACATTAGTTATGAACTCCCCAACTAAGGTCTTAGCATTCTTTCGAGTGTTAGGAACCAAATCTGCCAATGGACCCTTTAATGACCAATTATCCCACCAAAAACTACTAGACCCAGAGTTTACCTGCCAAACCATATACTTCTCTGCAATATACCTCACCTTGAGAACATGAGTCCAAGCATGAGAGTTACCTGGAGCCAGCTTCTTTGAGACCAAATGGGACCTTACACAGTATTCGTTTCTGATAAAGATAGCCCAAAGAGATGATGTGGACCTGATCCTCCATCACTTTTTCATGGCTAACATGTTACTAATATCCTCTATTCTCCTGATTCCAATGCTCCCTTCCTCACTAGGAAGAGCAAGATTGTTCCAGGAACTCCAGTGGAATTTTTTATGATCAACAGAGTTACCGTAAAAAAAGTTGGCAAAATACTTTTCATTTAATCTAAACACACCTTTAGGGGGAGACATCGCAGATAGAGTATAAACAGGAATGGATTGAAGCACACTTTTAATCAGAATAGCTTTACCACCACGAGAAAGAAACTTACCTTGCCAGCCATTAAGTCTTTTAATAACCTTACTAAGCATGCTATCAAAATAGTCAATTTTTTCCTTCCCACATAAAGGGGACAACCTAGATAGGTAAAGGGAAAAGCCTTGTCCATAAAACCTGAACAATTTCTAATTTTGTTAATTCTGATTGCAGCAGTGTTAGGAGCAGTTAAGAAGTAACTTTTATCCCTATTAACAAGTTGACATGAACTCCTTTCATACTTAGAGATAGTGTTCATGACCAATTTAACAGAGATAGAGCCACCACTACAGAAAATAACAATATCATCAGCATAGGCTAGGTGGTTAATCTTTGGAATATTAGCAGGCATAGAGAAAGGGATGAAATTAGGATTCCTATATAGACAGTTAAGAGATCTTGACAAGACCTCAGCAGGTATTATGAAAAGAGTTGGAGACAATGGATCTCCTTGTTTAAGCCCTTGAGAGGATGAGAAGAAGCCATGTCTAGTATCATTCACAATGACAGAGTACCACACATTAGAGATTAGATTTTGGATCATTAAAATCCAACTATCCGAAAATCCTAATTTTCTTAAAACAACATAAATAAAATCCTAGGACATTCTATCATATGCTTTAGCTATATCAAGTTTAATCACCACATTACCACCTTTGTTAATATGCGCAATATTGTGAATAATCTCCTGAGCTAGCAGGACATTCTCAGAAATCAACCTATCTTTTACAAACCCACTTTGATTCAAAGATACTAATTTGTAAAACAAAGTATCAACTCTAATTGAAATAATTTTAGAAATAATCTTGTTAGTAAAATTTGAAAGACTAATTGGTCTAAAATCAACAAAAGTAACAGGATTATCAATTTTAGGAATTAAAACCAAACAAGCATGAGAGTAGAATTTAGTCAAACCTTTTCCCTTGAAGAATTCTATCACAATGGCAGTAACCTCCTTTTGGATGATGTCCCAACAACTCTGAAAAAAGGTACCATTGAAGCTATCTGGGCCTGTAGTACTATGAGGGCTCAGGCTAAAAACAGCTTCTTTGATTTCTTTTTTATCTGGAATCCTGCTCAGCATATCATTGTCTTCCCTCGAGACACAAGAAGGGATGAAATCCAGTTTTTAGAAGTGTTGATAGTAGGGGGAGTAAGGTTGAAAAGAGATTGAAAATGTTTAACAACTTTCCTAGCAATCTTCTCATCCCCCTTGATACAATTACCATTTCTGTTTTTGATACGATTAATCTACTGCCTTTTTCTTCTTTCCCTAAGGATGGAATGGAAGTAACTAGTATTGTTATCCCCCTCTTCAAACCATTTTGCCTGAGATTTTTATCTGAGCAGAGAGTCTTGAAGACTAAGCCATCTGATATATTGAGCATGAGCCTTGTTGACATCCTCTCTACTCTTTTCAATGTTATTCTCAATGTCAATATCTTCCAACTCTTGGACCTTTTCTTCCCATCTTATGACAGCTTCATTAATATCCCCTATATCATTCATAGACCATTGACTCAATATCTTACTGAATGCCTCGAGCTTGGATTGTAGGATCCATATTGGATTACCTACCATATCCATCTCCCAAGCTTCCTTGACAATGTTAAAGAAGCCATCTTAGTTACCCATCAATTCAGAAATCTATAGTACTTAATGTGATGTTGGCTGCCATTCAAGTTCTTCATTAGAAGAGGCCTATGATCAGAACTAGTCCTAGCTAGGTACCTAATAGAGCACCTTTGAAAGAGCTCATCCCACAAGTCACTAACAAAAACTCTGTCCAACCTTTTCCAAATTCTCTTCCCAGGCCTTCTGTTGTTACACCAAGTATAGTTCGAGCCACTATACCCAATATCAGTGTCACGACCCAAAATCCAACTAGTCGTGATAGCACCTAACCCATGCCGTTAGGTAAGCTAATTTCCAACTAACCAATTTCAATAATAATTATTAACGTAATTTAAGTGAATAAAGATCCTGATCTTATACAATCCCCAAGAACTGGTAGTACAAATCATGAGCTTCTAAGAATAGAGTGTACAAAGCGAAAATAAAATAATTACATAGTCTGTTTGAGTAATACATAAACAGAGCTTTTATAAATCTAAGGCTACCCTGAACAAGAGGCAGCTACAACAGGAACGCAGGTACATCTTCAGATCTCGCAACCATCAAGCACAATAACAACATCAGCCAACATCTGCACGCAATGTGCAGAAGTATAGTATCAGTATAAACGACCCCATGTACTGAGTAAGTAACAAACCTAGCCGTAGGTTGAAAGTAGTGACGAGCTTCTACCAAGGTCGGGTCCAAAACCAATAGTCCACAATAATCCATAATAACATAAAGGTAATAATACCAGAAGTAACTCAGGGATAAAATACTCAGCCAAATAATGATTTCAAAAAGATATATAGTAGTTCTTTCTTTCAAATACATCAGTGAAAACCCAAATCGTTTGCCGAAGTTGCCAATAATATGAATAATTTGAAAACAATAAATTTCTCCAAAAATCTTCTCAATAATAAATAATATGTTTCATTTTCCTTCCGGATAACCCGTGTAAAA
>AWOL01S0001717.1:50270-62175 GCA_000715115.1 Nicotiana otophora
GAGCCCAAGTTGGTGGTGTGGCATCGACTGGTCTACCTTCTTCATAGATTTGCCACCACCGATACGCTGCGCATGACAGTTGAAATGTAGTAAAGGCAACTCCGCTCACCTCCACAATACCCATGGTGCGGAGAATACGGTGATAATTTTCTAGAAATTCTTGGGCATTCTCTGTAGCTGTGCCACTGAAAGTAGGTGGACTATACCTCTTAAACCTTTCAAGCCTCTTTTGTGCTTCTTCTGATGCCTCGGGCCTGACCTCAGGCCGAACCGGAATAACAGGTTGTACCGGTACTACACCTGGAACTTGACCAACGTAAACTTGCTGCTCTGGAGTTGTGATAGGAGTCTGAGCTACTCCCCCAATCTGCGGAGTGTTTGGTGCAACAGAGAACAATCCCGCCTGAGTTAATGTACCAAACATTCTCAGGAACTGTGCTAAAGTCTCCTGAAGTCCGGGGGTAACAACAAGTGCTTTTGGTACCTGTCCCCCAACTGGAGCTACTAGTGGCTCCTCAACAGTTGTTCTGATAGGTGCTCTAGTCGCAGCACGTGCCCTTTCTTGACCTCTATCTCGGCCTCTACCTCGGCCCCGGCCTCTTGCAGCCCTAGCAGTATGTGCGGATGCCTGCTCAGCTAACCCAGTAGCACGTGTCCTCACCATCTGTGAGAGAATGGAGATACAAAGGTTCAAATTCAAAATTCAACAAATTCCGCACGACATGAATGAAATAAATGGAAATTTCCTAACAACAGTTCTGTAGCCTCTCGAAGATAAGTATAGACGTCTCCGTACCGATCCGCAAGACTTTACTAGACTCGTTCGTGACTCGTAGAACCTATGAACCTAGAGCTCTGATACCAACTTGCCACAACCCAAAATTCCACCACAGGCGTCGTGATGGCACCTAATCTCTAAGACTAGGTAAGCCGATTTCTATTACATTTTGAAGCCATTTGTTTTGAATTAAAATCTAACAGCGGAAATAATTACAATACACAACCTCCCAAGACTGGTAGTACTGAGTCACGAACTCTAACTAAATACATGGAATGATCACGAGGACCGAATATACAATACTGTTTGATTACAGATTAACAGTACAATGAAATGAAAATACTCCAAGGGACTACGATGGCCAAGCAGCTCTATCTTGAATCCTTATGATCGCGCTTTAACTCTGCTCAAGTCCGATATCTTCAATACCTGGCTCTGCACAAAAATGTGCAGAAGTGTAGTATGAGTACGCCACGGTCGGTACCCAGTAAGTATCAAGACTAACCTCAATGGAGTAGAGACGAGGTACAGTCAAGATACTCACTAGTCTAATAATCTGTGCAATATAATATACAAAGTAATAGGAAACAAATAACAATAAGACAACATGGAACAACGAGTGATATGCACAGCAGACAACAAGAATACCATTAATACCACTCAACAATTAATAAACACAAGTACACCCAATTAAATCAAGTCCTTCAAATAAATGTCTTTCACATATAATTCTTCCAGATAACTCTCTTTCAAATATAATTTTCTCAAATAATTATTTTTCAAATATAATTCTTTCAATAAATCTTTTCAAATATAATTTCCTCAAATAAATATCTTTCAAATAAAATTCTTTCATATAATACTTTCTAAGTAAAAATCCTTCCAAATAAATATTTTNCATATAATTCTTCCAGATAACTCTCTTTCAAATATAATTTTCTCAAATAATTATTTTTCAAATATAATTCTTTCAATAAATATTTTTAAATATAATTTCCTCAAATAAATATCTTTCAAATAAAATTCTTTCATATAATACTTTCTAAGTAAAAATCCTTCTAAATAAATATTTTAAATATAATTCTTTCAATTAAAAAGTCACGATGTGACACCTCATTTCATAATCATAAAAATACGGGTCTCATCCTATTTTCATATTTCCACGGCACCTCGTGCATAATTAAATCATCATATTTCTTCGGCACCTTGTGCCCTCATTTCATATCACAACTGCACGGACAATTCCACGTGTCAAATATTTTCATTATTTATTCACGGCACCTCGTGCCCACATTTTATTTTATAATCTGCTTGGCAATAGCCACATGCTCTCAATTTCAACAAAAATCAGATTGTTATCAAATTTACCAACAACAAGACAAGTTGCACAAGGTATATAAATAAACACAAGAAAATCACAACATCACATGAAAATTATCAACACCACAACCCCACATCATCACATATCGTCCCTGACAATAGCCACCCTTATCGCTCCTATTGCCACCCTTATCACTCTTATAGATACCCTTATCGCTCTGCCCAGACAATATCAATAGCCACCCTTATCGCTCCTATTGCCACCCTTATCGCTCGTATAGCCACCCTTATCGCTCCGCCCAGACAATATTCCAACAAACACAACAACAGTGAAATGCCACCCTTATACACACATAATATCAACGGTGAAATGCCACCCTTATCTCCCCAAAATAGTAACTCACACAACACAACAATTTATACGGGAAATTTACACGACAATATGATAAAATCAATTCATATCACAATTTGCCCAATGGCCACAACCAAATTTCAAAGATATAACAAAATTAATTAATTTTACAATAAATAGCCCAAGGCTCCACACAATGTATATAATACCCAAAAACAATCAATTGCGATAGAAATTACTCAGCATAAAGCAAAACTTTCATTATTGCAAATTTAGATAATTATATTAACACTTATTCTTAAGCTCGCTTAAATTAATTATTTGCATAAGAAAATTCATATAGGAATTAATTTCCAAGAAATATTAAACCAACAATACTCACGCAATTTCATAAATATTTCAAGTAACAATCACATCAAATTATCATATAAAAACAAATTCAACAATAAGGATTTAGGCATGGAAAATAGATGATTTAATAATTTTCCACAATTTCCCAATTTACTACGCAATAATGCCTAAGGCGTTATTTCAATGAATATTTGCACGTATAAGCCCGAGTACGTACTCGTTACCTCGCGTACACGGCTTTTCACATTTCACAAATGGAACATAAGACTCAATGCCTAAGGGGTAATTCCCTCACTCGAGGTTAAGAAAGACACTTACCTTTTTGAAGTTAGGCCGAGATTCCAAAATAGCCTTCTTGCTTGAATTGGCCTCCGGACACCTTAAATCTATCCAAATTAATTGTATAACTTTATTAAAATTCATCGGAAACAATTCCGGATAATAATACGTCGACTTAAAATTTTATTCCAAAAAGTCAACAAAAGTCAACGCGGGGCCCGCCCCTCAGAACCCGACATAAGTTTCATGAAATCCAAACACCCATTCTGATACGAGTTCAACCATACCAATTTTATCGAATTCCAATAACAACTCGACCTCCAAATCTTAAATTTTCATTTTTGAAAGATTTTGTAAAAATCTTGATTTCTTCCTTTTAAATCTGAATTAAATTCATGAAATATAATCACTTAAAGATATAGAACACTTACCCCAGTCGAATTCGTGAAGAAATCGTCAAAATCGCCCAAAAACTGAGCTCCAAAAATTCCAATTGAAAATAAAGAAATGACAGATTTTCAATCCTTAAGTTTCTGCCTAGGTTCGCATTTGCGAACAAAAACTTCGCATTTGCGAATGAACAATACCTCACATGAACAGTATTTTCGCAATTGCCATAAATGGTTCGCAATTGCGAATGAACAATATTTTCGCAATTTCCATAAATGGTTCGCAATTACGAATGAATAGTGTTTTTACAATTGCCATAAATGGTTCACAATTGCGAATGAATAGTGTTTCACCAGAAACTAGCAAACTCAAACTTCTCCGAAATGGTCCGAAACCACCCTAAAACTCATCCGGAACCTCCTGGACACAAACCATATATGAATTTCAATCATCTAATATGCTACAGACCTGCTCGCGCACTCAAAACACTGAAAGGAGGTCGTCTTGACCCGATATTGGCCATGGTCAAACTCCCAAACTTCTTAACTTTACTAGTCTTTCAACCAATGATCCAAAAATATACCTAAGCCCCTCGGGACCCGTCAAATCATACCAACAAGTCCTCAAATATCATAGGAACTTAGTCGAAACTTCAAATTACATCGAACAATGCTAGAACCACAAATCATACCCTAATTCAAGCTTAATGAAACTAAGAAATTCCAACTTCTACATTTGCAAATATTAAATCCTACATAATTAAGCTTTCCTATTACAACTTTGAATTAATGTAAAGACCCGATTGGTCATTTTGAGTATTGCAGCCCCGTTCCCCCATTTATTGCTTATTTTATGCTCATTTGTTGTTATGTGATTGTCGGGGTGGTTGATTTGGTTCCGGGGATATTTCATAATGAATTGAGACACTTAGTCCCAAGGTTGGAAGCCTAAGTTAAAAGAGTTGGCCGGATGTTGACTTATGTGTAAATAACTCCGAAATGCAGTTTTGATGGTTTCGATAGCTCCGTATGGTGATTTTGGACTTAGGAGTGTGTCCGGATATTGAGTTTGAGGTCCATAGGTGATTTTCGCTTGAATTGGCGAAAGTTGGAAAAGTTGAAGTTTTGAGAGTTGAGAAGTTTGACCGAGAGTTGACTTTGTGGTTACCAGGCTCATATTTTAATTCCGGAAGTTGGAATAGGTCCGTTGTGTTATTTATGACTTATGTGCAAAAATTTGAGGTCAATCGGAGTTGGTTTAATAGGTTTCGGAATTGATTATAGAAGTAGAAAATTCATTAGTTTTAATAGGCTTGAATTGGGGTGCGATTACTTTTTTTGATGTTATGTGATGTGATTTGAAGCCTCGATTACGTTCGTATGATATTTTAGGATATGTTGGTATGTTTAGATGGGGTTCCGGGAGGCTCGGGTGTGATTCAGATCATGTTCCGTTCATTTTTGGACTTTGAGGAATTGCTGATTTTTGCATCTGGTTTCCTCTTTCGCGATCGCGATCGCGAAGAGTTGTTGTTGGCAGCTAGAAATCTTTTCTTCGCGTTCTCCATAAAGAGTTCGCGTTCGTTTAACTTTGTGAGGCTGAGGTCATCGCGGACGCGAGGAAGTTCACGCGTTCGCATAGAGGAGTGGTCAGATGTGCGTCATGCTTTAAACGTATACGATCGCGGTTGTGTGAACGCGTTCGGGGAGCGTCAGGTTTGGTGAGTATCACGTTTGCGGAGGGACTTCGTGCTCGCGTAAGTCATTTTAAGGGCAACAACGTTTTGTTAGCCGCGATCGCGAAGAGGAGCATATGGGCATATTATAAAATTTCAAAAACGAGGGTTAGAGTGTTATTTCACATTTGGACTTTGGGAGCTCAAATTGAGGCGATTCTTGAAAGGCTTTTCAAGGAAATGATTGGTAGGTGATTCTAACTCGAATTTGGTTAATATACATGAATATATCATTGTATTTACCATTTAATTAGTGTTTTGGGTTAGAGAAGTTGGGAAAAATTGTAGAAACTTCACACACTATAATTAAGGATTTGCAGGTTGAGTTGAGATCGAAATTGAGTAATTTTGGTATGGTTGGACTCGTTGTTGAATGAGTGTTCGGATTTAGTTAATTTTGTCGGATTCCGATATGTGGGCCCAGGGTTGACTTTTTGATTTTTGTTAAAAAACCTAGCTTTATCATATGGAATTAATTCCTATAGCTTGTATTGATTGTATAAAGTTGTTTGTGGCTAGATTTGAGTCTCTCGGAGGACGATTTGCGAGGCATGGGCTTGTTGGAGTAGGTATTTGCACGGTTTGAGGTAAATAACACTTCTAAACTTGGTTCTGAGGGCATGAATCCCTTAAATACGTGTTATGTGGTTGGTGTTGAGGTGACACACATGCTAGGTGACAGGATTATGGGCGTGCACCGTGGAAATTATGACTCGGTCGGTTCCGTCGTATTGTATAGTTATCAAACCATGTTTCTATTTATGTGATCACTATGTGTTAGAGTAATTGAGCTGCAATCCATGTTAGAAATCATGTTTAGGCTATATGCTTCTTCTGTTGGGACCCACTAGGGTAATGTTTGTTATTGATTTATTTGTTTAAATGGTAATTATGTACTAAGTCACATCCATCATTTGCATATCGTATCTCAGTCTCAGTTGCTATTTATTGTTGTATCATGTATCATTGTTTGGGCTGTTTGATATGGGATTGGTGAGCCCGAGTGACTAGTGTAACGACCCAACCGGTCATTTTGACTTTTAGAACCCTGTTCCCCTAAATAAAACTCCCTATATGTGCTTATAATAAATTATGACTTGCGGGGATAGTTGGTTCGGAATTTGGGAGTGTACGGGTTGAAATAGGAACACTTGGTTCCTTAATTTGGCCTTAGAATGCTAAGTTTGACTTCAGTCAATATTTTGAGAAAACAACACCGGAATCGGGATTTGACGGTTCCAATAACTCCGTATGGTGATTTTGGACTTAGGAGTGTGTTCGGAATTTTATTTGGAAATCCGTAGTTAAAATAGGCTTAAAATGGCTAAAACATGAATTTAAGTTTGGAAGTTTAACCGGGGAGTTGACTTTTTGATATCGGGGTCGGAATCCAGTTCCGAAAATTTTTATAGCTCCGCTATGTCATTTATGACTTGTGTGCAAAATTTGAGGTCAATCAGACTTGATTTGATAGGTTTCGGTACCGAATGTAGAAGTTGGAAATTTTAAGTTTCATTAAACTTGAATTGGAGCATAATTCGTGGTTTTAGTGTCGTTTTATGTGATTTGAGGTTTCAAATAAGTTCGTACAATATTTTAGGACTTGCTGGTATATTTGGTTGAGGACCCGAGGGCCTCGGGTAGTTTCGGATGGTTAACAAATCAAAAGTTGGACTTAAAACAGCTGCTGTAATTTTTCCTTTATGCTGGAAATTCTGGGTTGTGTTCGAGCCCAAGATTGAGCCCAAGATCGAGGCCCAGGATTGAGACCCAAGATCGAGGGTCATGATCTAAGGCGGGGCTCGAGGGCCATGATCGAAGCCACGATCGAGGCCGAGGATCGAGGCCATGATCGAGGTCGAGGATCGAGGACATGATCGAAGACCCAGGCTCGAGGGCCATGATCGAGCCACGAAAGAGGTCGAGGATCGAGGTCATGATCGAGGGCTGCCTGGGCAGAATTATAAAGGGGGGCATTCGTCCCTTTCGCCATTTTTAACAAATTGGAGCTTGAGCAGAGGCGATTTTTGATAGATTTTCAAGGAAAAGACATTGTGGTAAGTGATTCTAACTCGGATTTGGTCAATATACACGAATATATCATTGTTTTCACCATTTAATTAGTGTTTTGAGATTGAAATTTGGGAAATTTTTAGAAATCTCATAGAAATGAATTTTTGAGATTTCGGTATCGATTCAGAGTCAGATTTGAGTGAAACTAGTATGGTTGGACTCGTAATTGAATGAATTGTCGGGTTTCGTAACTTTTGTCGGATTCTGAGACGTGGGTCCCACAGACAATTTTTTAATTAATTTCGAAATTTTTATTGAAAATGTAGTATTTTCTTATGAAATTGATTCTATAATTTTTGGTGACTGTATCGAATTATTTTTGATTAGATTCGAGCCATTCAGAGTTGTATAATCGAGGAAAGGGTCTACTAGTAGATTAAATTGGAACAAGACGAAGTAAGTCTCTTGTCTAATCTTGTGAGGGAAAAATTACCCCATAGGTAATTGAAGTAATAATTATTACTTCAATTACCCCATAGTAATAATTGAAGTAATTGAAGTAATAATTATTACTAATTGTGGGGGCTACGTACGAATGAGGTGACGAGAGTCCGTGCGTAGCTACTATTAATGCTAAAGTCCGGGTAGTTTAGGACTCAAAGCATGAATTACTTGTGTAAATTGTATTCTTTGTTTAGTTAATATTATATATATATATTGTGAATTGTTAGACAAAAATATTAAAGGATGGAAATCTCATATACTTGAATTTCTGTTTAAATTAATTAATTGTTAAGAGAAATTGTTCTTCCTCACGAATTTATCTTATAATAAATATACTCTCCTTCCGGAGGTACATAAGAAAATGTCATCCTTTCTTGTGAAGCGGGCCGAACGCTTCGACAAGATAGATGCATCTATGGATCGTTCCGCACGTCCCTCGGCAGTGTACACGACGCTCTAGATCGGGCCGTACGACCTCGATAGAAATCGTGCCTAATAATAATAATTAAATGATACTTTGCTATTTTAATTGCAGCTTATGAATTTAATTAATAGATTGAGAATTGTTGCATCTGAAAGAATTTAATTGATAAATTTGAAATTATTGGAATTCAAAGAATTAATTATCTCTGCTTGTTAAGGAAATTATGGTTATTCCTGTAAATGAGGCTAATTGATAAATTAGAAATTTATTGGAATTGAAGGAATTTAATTATTTCTGCTGGTTAAAGAAAATCATTGTAAATTCTATAAATCATGTTGATCTAGACATTTCTATCTTTATTTCATTTATTATTATTGACTCTTAGTGAGTGTCAAAGTCGGCCATCTCATCTCTACCTCTTTGAGATTAGGCTTGATACTTACTGGGTACACGTTGTTCTCATACTCATGTTGCACATTTTATTGTGCACGTACATATATGTCTAGCGTCCTTTTGGGTGCAGAGGTTGGTTAAAAATTGTGGGGACATAGGCGAGCTGCATTCTGTATTACGATCCGCAGCCAACAGAGTCTCCTTTAGAGTTATTATATTTTCCTATCTAATTTGTATTCTGGACAAATGCTGTATTTTATTTTTAATTTCCTAGTAAATGCTCATGCACTTGTGACACCGGGGTTTGGGAATGGTTATGAATTATTTAGAAATTTAGTTGCTAAAAATATTTATCATTTACTATATGAGTTCTATATTTATTATTTCATTGAAGAAATTTTTATTTCAAAAATACTAAAAGAGGATTTAATTAACTATATAGTGTTGGCTTGCCTGACAGTGGTGTCCGGCGCTATCACGACCTTAAATGGATTTTGGGTCATGACAACATGGTATCAGAACTCTAGGTTCACGTAGGTCTCACGAGTCATGAGCAAGTCTAGTAGAGTCTTACGGATCTGTACGGAGACGTCTGTGCTTATCTTCGAGAGAATACAGGGTTGTTAGGAATACTTCCCTTTTTGATTCCTCATCGTGCGATTCGATTCATTTGGGACTTATGCCTTCATTTCCTTCTTATTCAATATGATGCGATGCAAAACGCTTGTTATAAATTGGGGATCAAGGAAATTTTTAATGGTACTATAGATGTAATGCAAGATGCTTCTCCCTGTGTAATTAATTGGGCTATTGTCGTCGCCTTGCGGAAGGCCACTCTATCATTTCAGGTCAGTATCAATACTACCTAAGGTTTTGAGATTTGGCATTGATAGTTATGATGATTCATGCGTTGTTTTCGCATAGTGTTTATGTAATGGTAGAATACCTATCTATGTGTTAGGACAGTAAACGACTTGAAAGAATGTTTTTCCTAGTACATGATTCAGAGGTTCCATGTTTTATTTCCAGCAGAGAAAAGGCAATCGGACTATGAATGTTCAGGTTTGGGGTTGATGGAGTAATGAAGCCTGATATCTTTGAGCGTGGTAGAGTTCTCAAATTTTGATGTGGTGTCATCGCCTTGTTAAATGCGTTAAGGTTGGCCGGTATTATAGTTTTATTCAACTCGCCTTCACGGCGGGATGTTAGGAATTGGTATAGGGGAAGCAGTTGTTAGAGATCGCGGTGTGCAATGGTTCAGGGTCGAAACAGTGTTCCTAGTATTGATAGCTCGAGAAGGATGATCCTCGGAAAGGTTTAAAGCTGGTAACGACCTATTGGTTCAAGTGCTACAGAGACGTATTTTTAGTTAAGGCAACAACTGGACAACGAAAGATGAGGAAGAACATGTGGAAGGTGTCTTGTGGTGGTTAAGTTCCTAGGAGGCCAAGTGTGAGAAACAAAAGTCGAGTAGTTGCTTAAAGGAGAGTGGCGAGGTAGCATATGAGTTACGTGGTAGGATAACTACACTACTTGAGGAAAGTTTGAAGTGATTTGGGATATAGGATGGACAGTGACTAGGTCTACGGACTTAAGTTGTAATATTAGCTGCTATATTGAGGAAGAGTGGATACAACAGGAGGGAGTTTCTTGATATAAAGAAGGATACGGCATGACTTTGGATTGGAATGTATTGTCGCACCTTTAGTTGATATCTATGAGGAGTGAATGGACTAGTATAGCTGGTGAATGAGCTCGGACTTAGGATGATCTACTGATTTAGTAGTAATTGCACTCAGTGCAGCTATGTTGGAATAAGTCGGCATGTAATTTCCACAAGTGGGTTATCTCGTGTAAGCAGGTTATCGGTCGCGTGGTGTTGACGAAGCTTTTGCGAAGAATTCTACTGGCTACCTGGTAAGAGATTTAATATGTAAATGTGGCTAGTGGTTCCGAGTGTTTATTAAAGGTTAATAGAAGGATTTCAAGAAATTTTGCAAGTTGCATGTGCAGGATCATGTCAACGATGAAGAAAGAATCTCGGTGGATTCCAGAGTTATGTAATTGCAGCTTCAAGCTAAGTGGGAGATCCCCACCATCTATAATTGGATTGCATGGTTGTCTATTTGTGAGGTTCCTAGTTATCGGTGTATTGTGGGTCACTGCAACTAAGGGAAGAAAACATCAGTGGTAATTTGAGAAAAGGATTTGGGGAATGAATGCCATATTTGGCCTTATTGATTCATATTCAGGTTTTTGAAAGACTCAGAGTTTATGCTTTGTGTAGATATAATGCACAGGGAAAGTGAGACAGTCGGGTGTTTCCTTGAGAAAGTGTCCATGTGCTAGCAGGGTCTTGGAGTTAATCATGTTTGGGTGTCACGACCCAAAATCCCACCACATGCGTCGTGATGGCACCTAGTCTCTAAGACTAGGTAAGCCGATTTCTATTACTTTTTTTATTTTTTATTTTTTTTATTTTAATTAAAACTAACAGCGAAAATAAATACAATATACAACCTCCCAAGACTGGTAATACTGAGTTACGAACTCTAACTGAATACATGGAATGATCACGAGGACCGAATATACAATACTGTTGATTAAAAATTAACAGTACAATGAAATGAAAAGACTCCAAGGGACTGCGATGACGAAGCAACTCTACTTTGAATTCTTACGGTCCCGCTTTAACTCTGCTCAAGTCTGATATCTTCAATACCAGGCTCTGCACAAAAATGTGCAGAAGTGTAGTATGAGTACACCACGGTCGGTACTCAGTAAGTATCAAGACTAACCTCAATGGAGTAGAGACGAGGTACAGTTAAGACACTCACTAGTCTAATAGCCTGTGCAGTATAATGTACAAGATAGTAGGAAACAAATAACAATAAGGATATCATAAAACAACCAGTGATATGCTCAGCAAGACAACACAACACCATTTAATATCGCTCCACAAATAATAATACAAGTACACCCAATTAAATCAAATTCTTCAAATAAATGTCCTTCGCATATAATTCTACTAAATACTCTCTTTCAAATATAATTCTTTCATAATAAAAATCCTTCCAAATAAATATTTTGAATATAATTCTTCAATTAAAAAGTCATCATGTGACACCTCATTTCATAATCATAAAAATACGGGTCAGCCCATTTTTCATATCTCCACGGCACTTCATGCCCATAATTAAATCATCATATTTTTCCNCGTAAAAACAAGATAACCAAAGGCAAGTGCAGCCATAGAGAGATATCAACAAAAGAGCACTCCCGAGGTACCGCCTCGTAGTCCCAAATCATAAATAAATTCACAATCTTTCTTTATATCACCGCGGGAGCCTTCACGTATTATTCTTT
>AWOL01S0001717.1:62694-74949 GCA_000715115.1 Nicotiana otophora
ATATCTCCACGGCACTTCATGCCCATAATTAAATCATCATATTTTTCCGGCACATCGTGCCCTCATTTCATATCTCAACTGCAGGGACAACTCACGTGCCAATTATCATTATCATTTAATCACGGCACCTCGTGCCCACATTTTATATCACAACCACACGGACAATTCACATGCCAATACCCTCAATGTATATAAGATCCACATGATCAATTTATTTCCACTAAAGTGAGTTTAAAAGTTTTTAAATCAAGTAAGAAATCAACAAAGAATTGAATTTATTTTTAGAAATCATTTGGGTGAAGAAAATAACTTTGCACTTATATCAAAGCATCAGATAAACTACTGGTTTGGTTGTAAAACTATTTAATTTAAAACATAATAATAATTCCTTTATTTAAATCAACTCAATCATCGAAAATCAGTAAGAAAAACCAGAAATATACTTCTTCAGAGTCTCGTGCTAAAAAGCCAAAGTCAACACAATACAACTAGGAGCACAAAACACATAATAATAAAGTCAACTAATACATCACGGAAGAAGACAAGAATTTACATATTAAATGAAACAAAATCACCCAAGGCAAGAACATGAGTAAAGAAATATCAACAGGGCACTCCCGAGGTACTGCCTCGTAGTCCCAAATCATAAATAAATTCACAATATCTCATTTACTTATATCACCGCGGGAGCCTTCACATTTAATTTTAAAGAAATTATTTTTCCGAAATAGAATCCCGCGTTTTAGCCACCCTTATCACACCGCATGGCTTCTAGTAGTTCCCCCTACTAGCCACGCATTTCAAGCCATCCTTATCTCACCGCATGCATTTCAACAACTTGACCTTATATCACCGCATGACTTCTAATAATTCCCCTACTAGCCACGCGTTTCAAGCCACCCTTATCTCACCGCATGCGTATCAATATCACAATATTTCACAAATCGCACCTCAAGTGCCCAAATATTACAGCATTTCAGAAATTGCACATCAAGTGCTCAAATCTTACAACATATCACAGATTGTATATCAGGTGCGCAAATATTACAACATATCACAAATTGCACATCAGGTGCTCAAATCTTACAACATTTCACAAATTGCACATCAAGTGCTCAAATCTTACAACATATCACAAATTGCACATCAAGTGCTCAAATATTACAACTTGACACAAAAATCAACAATACATTATTTTCCACAATAAGGAGCCCATGGCTCGACCATAAGGTGCACAACACCCAAAAATAATCAATAGAGATAGAAATTACTCAACATAAAGCAAAGTCTTCAGTAAATTTAAATTTTCAATAATTATATAAACACCTCTTCTTAAGCTCATTTAATTAATTATTTGCAGAGAAAAAATCCATAATGAAATTAAATTTCAATAATTTTCAAACCAACAAATTCACGGAATTACATAAATAATCAAGTAATAATCACATCAAATTGTCATATAACAACAAATTCAACAACAATAAGGATTTAGGCACGACAAATAGATGATTAAATATATACCAACAATTATACAATTTACCACACAATATGCTCAAGACTTTAACTCAATAAAATTTACACATATAAGCCTGAGTACATACTCGTCACCTCGCGTACACGGCTTTTCATATTTCACAAATGGCACATAAGACTCGGTGCCTAAGGGGTAATTCCCCCACTCGAGGTTAAGCAAGACACTTACCTTTTTGAAGTTAGACCGATATTCCAAAATCGCCTTCTTGCTCGAATTGACCTCTGGACCGCTCAAATCTAACCAAATTAATTGCATAACTTCATTAAAATTCATCGGAAACAATTCCGGATAACAATATGTCGACTTAAAAATTTATTCCAAAAAGTCAACAAAAGTCAATGTGGGACCCGCCCCTCGGAACCCGACATAACTTTCATGAAATCCGAACACCCATTCCGGTACGAGTTCAACTATACCAGTTTTATCGAATTCTAATAACAACTCGATCTCCAAATCTTAAATTTTAGTTTTCGGAAGATTTTACAAAAATCTTGATTTTCCTCCATTAAATCCGAATTAAATGATGGATTCAAAGACATAATCATGAAAATTAATCAAAACTGGATAAGAATCACTTACCACAAACACCCACGCAAGAATATCTCCAAATATCGCCTTCTACCGAGCTCCAAATTTAATTTTTGAGTTATGAACTCAAACCCCCGTTTTGGGACTTTTAATTCTGCCCAGAAGTGCCTTCATCGCGTTCGCGACCATAGCTTCGCATTTGCGAAGCACAAAAAATGTGCTGCCCAGATTACTTCTTCGCGTTCGCGATATCCTCATCGCGTTCGCGATGCCTTCCGACCTCTGCCCTTCGCGTTCGCGAGATACGAGTTGCGTTCGCGAAGGCTTAACGCCAGGCAGGCCCCCAACTCCCTTTCCTCTTCGCATTTGTGTCTTCCCACTCGCATTCGCGTAGGCTTTCCTCATCTCCTTTTTCGCGTTCGCGGCTTCTTCATCGCGTTCACGATGGGAAAATCCCATCCGTCCAAAATCCTTCTTCGCAAACGCATGAGACCCTTCGCGTTCGCAAAGAACAATACCAGATATCAGTTCTAGCAGTTACAAAACNATCACAAATTGCACATCAGGTGCTCAAATCTTACAACATTTCACAAATTGCACATCAAGTGCTCAAATCTTACAACATATCACAAATTGCACATCAAGTGCTCAAATATTACAACTTGACACAAAAATCAACAATACATTATTTTCCACAATAAGGAGCCCATGGCTCGACCATAAGGTGCACAACACCCAAAAATAATCAATAGAGATAGAAATTACTCAACATAAAGCAAAGTCTTCAGTAAATTTAAATTTTCAATAATTATATAAACACCTCTTCTTAAGCTCATTTAATTAATTATTTGCAGAGAAAAAATCCATAATGAAATTAAATTTCAATAATTTTCAAACCAACAAATTCACGGAATTACATAAATAATCAAGTAATAATCACATCAAATTGTCATATAACAACAAATTCAACAACAATAAGGATTTAGGCACGACAAATAGATGATTAAATATATACCAACAATTATACAATTTACCACACAATATGCTCAAGACTTTAACTCAATAAAATTTACACATATAAGCCTGAGTACATACTCGTCACCTCGCGTACACGGCTTTTCATATTTCACAAATGGCACATAAGACTCGGTGCCTAAGGGGTAATTCCCCCACTCGAGGTTAAGCAAGACACTTACCTTTTTGAAGTTAGACCGATATTCCAAAATCGCCTTCTTGCTCGAATTGACCTCTGGACCGCTCAAATCTAACCAAATTAATTGCATAACTTCATTAAAATTCATCGGAAACAATTCCGGATAACAATATGTCGACTTAAAAATTTATTCCAAAAAGTCAACAAAAGTCAATGTGGGACCCGCCCCTCGGAACCCGACATAACTTTCATGAAATCCGAACACCCATTCCGGTACGAGTTCAACTATACCAGTTTTATCGAATTCTAATAACAACTCGATCTCCAAATCTTAAATTTTAGTTTTCGGAAGATTTTACAAAAATCTTGATTTTCCTCCATTAAATCCGAATTAAATGATGGATTCAAAGACATAATCATGAAAATTAATCAAAACTGGATAAGAATCACTTACCACAAACACCCACGCAAGAATATCTCCAAATATCGCCTTCTACCGAGCTCCAAATTTAATTTTTGAGTTATGAACTCAAACCCCCGTTTTGGGACTTTTAATTCTGCCCAGAAGTGCCTTCATCGCGTTCGCGACCATAGCTTCGCATTTGCGAAGCACAAAAAATGTGCTGCCCAGATTACTTCTTCGCGTTCGCGATATCCTCATCGCGTTCGCGATGCCTTCCGACCTCTGCCCTTCGCGTTCGCGAGATACGAGTTGCGTTCGCGAAGGCTTAACGCCAGGCAGGCCCCCAACTCCCTTTCCTCTTCGCATTTGTGTCTTCCCACTCGCATTCGCGTAGGCTTTCCTCATCTCCTTTTTCGCGTTCGCGGCTTCTTCATCGCGTTCACGATGGGAAAATCCCATCCGTCCAAAATCCTTCTTCGCAAACGCATGAGACCCTTCGCGTTCGCAAAGAACAATACCAGATATCAGTTCTAGCAGTTACAAAACAAGGAAAAATGATCTGAAACCATCCCGGAACTCACCCGAGCCGCCCGGGACCTCAACCAAACATACCATCAAGTCCCAAAATATCATACAAACTTAGTCGAACCTTCAAATCACCTCAAACAACTTGAAAACCACGAGTCATACCCCAATTCAAAATCGATGAACTTTGAACTTTCGAATTCTATAACTTGTGCCGAAACACATCAAATCAATCCGTAATGACTTTAAATTTTGCACACAAGTCATAATTGACATTATGGACCTACTCCAACTTCAGGAATCAGATTCCGACCCCGATATCAAAAGTCCACTTCCGGTCCAATTCTCTAAAAATTCGACCTTCGCCATTTCAAGCCTAAATTGGCTACAGACCTCAGATTCACAGTTCGGACACGCTCTTAAGTCCAAAATCACCCAACGGAGCTAACGGAACCGACATAACTCCATTACGGAGTCGTCTTCACACATTCCCGACTATGGTAAAAAATCCTAAGACTTAAGCGTTCGTTTTAGGGATCGAGTGTCCCAAATCACCCCGAATCATCCGGTAACTGAATTCAACCACGCACGCAAGTCAATACACATAATGTGAAGCTGCTCAAGACCTTAAGTCGTGGAATGAGGCATTTAATTCTTAAAACGACAAGTCGGTCGTTACATAGGGAATAAGTCAGAGCAAATGACTCTCGATAACGGTCTTAGAGGGTTCAAAAATTTAAAGTACGGTGCCTAAGGATCTCGAGTCCGTAGTATGGTTGAGTAATGAGCTTTTGCAGCAGATTATGAAATGCGCTTGGACTGCTCTGTGTTATCTTCTAGTTGTGGTGTAACATTAGAGAAACGGAAGAAAATAACTTCGGATTCATAAAAGAAGTATTAGAATGGGTGTACCGGTTGAAGATGTAAAAGTGCGCATAAGGAGAAGTATGAGATGATTCGTGGGTTTCGAAACAACGTGGTCTCGTGAAATAAGGTCACTCGGGATGAGTTCGGATTTGCGTTCGTAATTGTCACGATCCAAATTAACCCTCCGTAAGGTGTCGTGATGGCACCTAGTCTTTACGACTAGGTAAGCCTAATATTACAAAAAAAAAATGTAAAGAAAACACAACATCTTAAAGATAAATGGCATATAGAAAATAATTTCCCAAGACCCGGAATATCACTAAGTCACAAGCTGCTATAATCTTTGTAGCTCTATACAAAAGTCTGAAGATAATAAAGAAAGTTTCTAGGCGAGGGAGTAGAAGGGGACTCCGAAGATCTGCGGACGCAAACAGAAGTACCTTGAAGTCTCCTAGAATCAGCATCACGCACTAACCCCAAGGCTGATAGCTCGTACTTGGATCTGCACACGAAAACATGTGCAGGAAAGGGCATGAGTACTCCACAATGGTACCCAGTAAGTGCCAAGCCTAGCCTCGGTCGAGTAGTGACGAGGTCAGGTCAAGGCCCTACCGGAGTAAATATAATAAATTAAATAGTAAAAGATATAAGTAAAATTTACGGTAATACAGTTAAAGAAATTCTCGAAAATTTAGCAGTTAAGGGAGCCCTCAGCTCAGAACAAAGTAAAACACAATGGGAAATCTCCCGGGATACCGTCTCGTAGTTCTGAATGAATATGCAGTATAGGGGGATCTCCCGGAATACGTCCGTAGTCCCAAAGTAAATATGCAGTGCTGGGGGATCTCTTGGAATACGTCCTTAGTCCCAAAGTAAATATGCAAGACAGGGGGATCTCCCGGAATACGACCGTAGTCCCAAAGTAAATATGCAAGACAGGGGGGATCTCCCGGAATACGTCTGTAGTCCCAATTTAAATATGCAATGCAAGATGAAATGGTAGGTATGGCATCGAGTTATACAGTTTATACTGAACACAGATAAGGAAAATAGGGATTTAACTAAGCATGGCGCACAAAATGTCCAATAGGCAGTTAAAACTCGTAAGCATGCTTTTCTAATCTAAACTAAACAATTAAACATATTAGTGCAATTTAATAAGAGAAACAATTTATGATTTAAAAAGGATAAACGGGATTTTTGCTATAACAGCCCGTGTACGTACTCGTCACCTCACGTACACGGCGCACACACACCAAATAATATCGAAACATCCTAAGGGGAAAGTCTCCAACACAAGGTTAGGCAAGCCACTTACCTCAACCGCTCAAATCAACTCGATATCACGTTCTTGCCACGAGTATCCGACTCCAAATGGACCGAATCTATTCAAAGTAATTGCATAATGTAAATATAACTACAAGTAACTAATTTAACTAATTAATTCGAAGCTAAAACGTGAAATTAGGAAAAACGCCCAAAAAATCTCCCTGGGCCCACATCTCGGAATCGGGTAAAAATTACAAATTATGAACACCCATTCACTCACGAGTTCACTCGAACAAAAAGCATCTAAATCTGACATCAAATTCCCATTCAAATCTCATATTTTCAATTGGGGAACCTTTTCCCCCATTTCCAAACTTTTACCCTCAAATTCCTTAATTAGACTAGGAAAACAATAATAGATTATTGTATTATGATCAAAATAGAGTTAGAATTCGTTACCCAATAGTTCTCCTTCAAAATCCCTCGAGAAATCGTCTCCCACCGAGCTCCAAATCGAATTTTATGTTATGAAATTTCAAACCCTCAAAATCCCCTTTTCTGCCCAGCGATTTCTGCATCTGCGCTCATGGGGCCGCATCTGCAGTCCCGCACCTGCGGAAAAATCAACGCAGGTGTGGAAGTCACTTATTGGGCTGGGTCTGCATCTGCAACCCCTGGGCTGCATTTGCGGCTCCTCTTCTGCGGACGACCAGCCGCACCTGCAAGCCCACCATGCCCTGACCATTTCCGCATCTGCGAACTCCCAAGCGCACCTGTGAGTCCGCACCTACGGATTCCCCTCCGCAGGTGCGAAACACCAGAACCAACAATGCACCAGATTTTCCTAAGTCCAAATTTCTTCCCGTTAAACATCCGAAACACACCCGAGGCCCCCGGGACCTCAACCAAACATACCCACCAATCCTAAAACACCATACGAACTTAGTCGAGCCTTCAAACCATATCGAACAACACCAAAATCATGAATTAAGGACGGATTCAAGCCTAAGAATTTAAAATCTTTCAAATTCTACAAACAACGCCGAACTACATCAAATCTAGTTCGAATGACCTCAAATTTTACACACAGGTCACAAATGACACTACGAACCTACAGCCACTTTCAAAATTCCATTCCGAGCTCGATATAAAAATTTTCAATATCGACCAAAATCGTTGAAAAACTAACTTCCGCCAATTCAAGCCTAAATCTACTACAGACCTCCAAAACACATTTCGGACGCACTCCTAACCCCAAAATCTTTCAACGGAGCTAACAAAGTTGACGAAATTCCATTCCGGATCCGTCTTCACACGGTTCTGACTACGGTCCAAAAACTAAGGCTTAAACTCACAACTAGGGACTAAGTGTCCCAAAACTCTCTGAATTCCATAACCAATTACTCCAGCAAGTCCCAAAAATAGAAACAAATATGGGGAAAGCACATATTAGGGGATCAAGGCTCTAATTCTCAAAACGACCGACCGGATCGTTACATCCTCCCCCTCTTAAAATAATCGTTCGTCCTCGAACGAGTATAAAGACATACTTGAAACTGTGAAAAGATGAGGGTACTGGCTGCGCATATCCTGCTCGGTCTCCTAAGTCGCCTCCTCGACCAGCTGACCCCTCCACTGGACCTTTACTGAAGCAATATTCTTTGACCTGAGCTTTCTGACCTGCCTGTCCAAAATGGCTACTGCCTCCTCAACATAAGATAGATCTTTGTTCAACTGGACTGAGCTGAAATCCAATACATAAGTCGGATCACCGTGACACTTCCGGAGCATAGACACGTGGAAAACCGGGTGAACTCCTGCTAGGCTGGGAGGCAAGGCAAGCTCATAAGCAACCTCCCAAACTCACTGCAATATCTCAAAAGGACCGATGATCCTCGGGCTCAACTTTCCCTTCTTCCCGAACCTCATGACGCCCTTCATAGCCGATACCTAAAGCAAGACCCTCTCACCAACCATAAATGCCAAGTCACGAACCTTTCAGTCCGCATAACTCTTCTACCTGGACTGGGCTGTACGAAGTCTCTCCTGGATCACCTTCACCTTATCCAGGGCATCCTAGACCAAGTCTATACCAAATAATTGGGCCTCGCCAGGCTCAAACCATCCCACTGGGGACCGGCACCGCCTACCATACAAAGCCTCATACGGTGCCATCTGAATGATGGACTGGTAACTGTTGTTGTAAGCGAACTCTGCAAGTGGCAAGTATTGGTCCCATGACCCTCTGAACTCCATCACACAGGCACATAGCATATCCTCAAGAATCTGAATCGTGCGCTCGGACTACCCGTCCGTCTGAGGGTGAAAGGCTGTGCTTAGCTCCACCCTAGTACCCAACTCCTGCTGTACGGCTCTCCAAAATCAGGATGTGAACTGTGTACCTCTGTCTGAAATGATAGATACTGGAATACCGTGAAGGGGACAATCTCCCTGATATAAATCTCAGCCAATCTCTTTGAAGAGTATGTAGTCAACACTGGAATGAAATGGGCTAATTTGGTCAGCCGATCCACGATCACCCAAATAGCATCGAACTTTCTCAAAGTCTGAGGAAGTCCAACCACAAAGTCCATGGTGATCCGCTCCCACTTCCACTCTGGGATATCTAACCTCTGAAGTAATCCACCCGGCCTCTGGTGCTCATATTTGACCTGCTGACAGTTGAGACACTTGGCCACAAACCCAACTATATCCTTCTTCATCCTCCTCCACCAGTAGTGCTGCCTCAAGTCCTGGTACATCTACGCGGCACCCGGATGACTAGAGTATCGCGAGCTATGGACCTCCTCAAGAATCAACTCTCGAAGCCCATATACATTGGGCACACAGATCCGGCCCTGCGTCCTCATTACACCGTCATCACCAATAGTCACATCTCTGGCATCACCTCGCCAAACCCTATCCTGAAGAACTAGAAGATGAGGATAATCATACTGGCGCTCTCTGATACGGTCATAAAGAGAAGACCGAGCAACCATACAAGCTAATACCCGACTAGGCTCTGAAATATCCAATCTCACCAACTGGCTGGCTAAGGTCTGAACATCCAAGGCTAAGGGCCTTTCAGTTGCCGGAAGATATGCCAAACTCCCCAAACTCTCTACCCGGCGACTCAAGTCGTCGGCCACTACATTGGCCTTCCCCGGGTGGTACAATATAGTGATATCATAGTCTTTAAGTAGCTCCAACCACCTCCGCTGATGCAAATTAAGGTCCTTCTGCCTGGACAAGTATTGCAAACTCCGGTGATCAGTGTATATCTCACAAGGAACCCCGTACAAATAATGATGCCGGATCTTCAGGGCGTGAACAATGGCTGCTAACTCGAGATCATAAACCAGATAATTCTTCTCATGTACCTTCAACTGTCTAGACGCATAGGCAATCACCCTATCGTCCTGCATTAATACCGCTCCAAGGCAAATCCTCGAGGCATTACAATAGACAATGTATGACCCCGAACCTATAGGCAATACTAATACTGGGGCTATAGTCAAAGATGTCTTGAGCTTCTGAAAGCTCTCCTCACACTCCTCGGTCTACCTGAACGGAGCACCTTTTTGGATCAGCCTAGTCATAGGTGCTGCAATGGATGAAAATCCCCCCACAAAGCGATGGTAATACCCCGCCAAACCACAGAAACTGCGGATCTCCGTAGCTGATGACGGTCTAGGCCAACTCTGCACTGCCTCCACCTTCTTCGGATCTACCTTGATCCCATCACAAGACACTATGTGGCCCAAGAATGCCACTGAATCAAGCCAGAATTCACACTTAGAAAATTTTGCATACACTTTCTTCTCCCTCAAAGTCTGAAGCACGGTCCTCAGGTGCTGCTCATGATCTTCCCGAGACCGGGAATATACTAGAATGTCGTCAATAAACACAATGACGAAGGAATCAAGATAAGGCCGGAACACACTGTGCATCAAATGCATAAAGGCTGCTGGGGCATTGGTCAGCCCAAATGACATGACAAGAAACTCATAGTGACCACATCTGGTCCTGAAAGCTGTCTTCGGGATGTCCGGCTCCCGAATCTTTAACTGGTGATAGCCAGAATGCAAGTCAATCTTGGAAAACACCCTGGCACCTATAGCTGATCAATTAAATCATCGATGCGAGGTAAAGGATACCTGTCTTCACTGTAACTTTGTTCAACTACTGATAATCAATACACATACGCATAGAACCATTCTTTTTCTTCACAAATAAGACCGGAGCACCCCAAGGTGATACACTGGGCCTGATGAAGCCCTTATCAAGCAACTCCTGCAACTGTTCCTTCAACTCCTTCAACTCAGGAGGAGCCATACGGTAGAGAGAATAGAAATGGGCTGAGTGCCCGGCAACAAATCAATGCCGAAATTAATATCTCTATCGGGCGTCATACCCGGAAGATCAGCTGGAAACACATCTGGAAAGTCCCTCATTACTGGAACTGACTCGACTGTAGGAGTATCAATACTGACATCTCTCACATAGGCCAAATACGCATCACACCCTTTCTCAACCATTTGCTGAGCCTTAAGAAATGAAATGACCCTGCGGGGAGTATACTCTAAGGTACCTCTCCACTCTAATCTTGGCAAGCCTGGCATAGCCAGCGTCACAGTCTTAGAGTGACAATCAAGAATAGCATAATGAGGCGACAACCAGTCCATGCCCAAGATAACATCAAAATCTACCATACTGAGTAATAACAAATCGGCTCTGCTCTTAAAAACCACTAAGAGCAATCAAACACGACCGATATACACGGTCCACAACGAGAGAATGTCCCACGGGAGTAGATACATAAACAGGGGAACACAAAGAATCCCGAGATATCCCCAAATGTGGAGCAAAATAAGAAGACACATATGAATACGTAGAGCTTGGGTCAAATAATACTGATGCATCCCTATAATAGACAGGGACGATACCTGTGATGCTTGAATCTAAAGCAACGACCTCTGAACGGGTTGGAAGGGCATAGTACCTGGCCTGGACTCCCCCTCTAGGTCGACCTCAACCTCCCCGACCTCCACCTCGGGCTGAATGAGGAGGTGGGGTGGCAGCTGGTGCTAGGAGGATGGCCGGAGGACCTGGTGGAACACGTGGAGGCTGATAAGTCTGTGGAGGTACACCCCTCTTGGCTCTGGGGCAATATCTAACCAGGTGACGAGTGTCACCAGACTCAAAACAACCTCTCGGATGGCGCGACGGCGGAGACTAACTCGGACCTGGCCTGCTGGACTGGCCGGTAATAGCACCTCAAGTAGGAGGCATACTGGATACTGGCGGTGCATAATAGGGCTCCTGAGGTCTAGGAGGAGCTAAGACACCACTGGCTGCTGGAAGAGCTAAATGAATAGGGCGACTCACAAAACCCCTACCATAGCGTGCTGCTAGTGCACGAGCTCCTGAATAATGACCAGTCTCTCGAGACCTCTTGGCCTCTCTCTCTTCTCTGTCCCGGGCGAACACACCCTCCACTCTCCTGGCAATGCTCGCTAACTGCTAATAAGTGATGTCCATCTCCAACTCCCTGGCCATACTGGTCCGAATACTGGGATGGAGTCCCTCAATGAAGCAATGAACCCTCTCTCTGATTGTAGCAACCAGAGCCAGTGCATGGCGAGCCAACTCACTGAAATAGACTGCATACTCCAACACAGTCATAGCGCCCCGACACAACTGCTCAAACTCTGCGTTGCAAGCATCCCTGAGGCTCTGAGGAACAAACTCACGCAAGAACATCTCTGAAAACTGAGTCCAAGTGAGTGAGGCTGCCTCGTCCGGACTACTCAGCTCATAGGCATGCCACCACTGATATGCTGCTCCTCTCAGCTGGAAAGCGGTGAAAGAAACCCCACTCGTCTCCACAATGCCCATAGTGCAGAGAATACAATGACACTCCTCAAGAAAACCCAGAGCATCATCTGAAGCTAGTCCGCTGAAAGTAGGTGGGTG
>AWOL01S0001717.1:74962-130786 GCA_000715115.1 Nicotiana otophora
TGAGTGAGGCTGCCTCGTTCGGACTACTCAGCTCATAGGCACGCCACCACTGATATGCTGCTTCCCCAAGCTGGAAAGCGGGGAAAGAAACCCCACTCGTCTCCACAATGCCCATAGTGCAGAGAATACAATGACACTCCTCAAGAAAACCCAGAGCATCATCTGAAGCTAGTCCGCTAATAGTAGGTGGGTGGTACTTCTTGTACCTCTCAAGTCTGAGCTGCTCTGCCTCATAAGCAGCTACCCTGATCTCATGCTGAACCGGAGCCACTAGGGGCATAGGAATATACTCTAGGGCCTGATCAATCTAGACCCTCTGCTCAGGAGTGCGGGCTATGGGAGTCTGTGCCCCTCCCCCGGCCTGAGATATAGCGGGAGCTATCGGAAATAGTCCAGCCTGAGCCAAAGTGCTGAACATGCTCAAGAATTGAGCTAAAGTCTCCTGGAGGGCTGGAGTAGCAATAGGGCTGGCCCTCCAGCTGGAGCTGATGGGGGCTCCTCTGACGTAGCTCTCGCAAGTGCTCGGGCTGCACCGCGTGATCGTCCTCTACCCTGACCCCGGCCTCTGGCAGCTCTGGCAGGGGGCTCGGGTACCTGATCGTCGGTCCTCCCGGTACGAGTCCTCACAATCTGTGAGAAAGAATAGAATAGAATCTTAGAATGTTTGATGTCAATAACTCACACGACAAGGAAATCAAAGAAATATGATTGTTCTTAACAGTTACATAGGAAAACTTATCTTAGAGAGGCTACCGAACCATTAGAAAAACTTCACTTTCTTGTATTCTTGTCGTGCAAATTTGTTCATTCCGGAAACTAAACTTCTATTATTCTATTCTCTCACAGATGGTGAGGACACACACTACCAGATCGATGCCAGAACCACCAGCTAGGGCCATTAGAGGTCGGGGCCGAGGTAGAGGCCGAGGTACAGCTCATGCAATATCTACGACAGCACCCGTGGAGCCACTAGTTGCTCCAGATCAAGAGCAGATCCCATATGTGGTTGATCCGGTGGGACCAGCTCAGGCACTAGTTGTGCCCATTATGATTCCAGGCCTTCAGGGGGCTTTGGCATAGATATTGACAGTATGTACCAACCTTGCTCAGGCAATTTCAGTTCCGGCTGCGCCAGCCTCATCTCAGGCCAAGGGAGAAGCTCAAACTCCCGCCGCCCGTACTCTAGAGCAAGTAGTCAGGGGATTCAGACACTGGACGCATTACCAGCCCAGCCGGTTGTAGCTTCTTATGCCTAGGTGGGTCCACCGATGAGTGACTAGGAGCAGAAGAGGCTACAGCGGTTTGGGAGGCATCATTCAGTGGGTTTGAGTCAGAGGATGCTCAAGATTTCATAGACCGATGCCCGCGAATTCTTCGTATGGCGGGTATTCTTGAGACTAGTGGAGTCTCATTTACTACTTTTTAGCATCGGGTTCTTATACAGTGTATTGTGATGCTTCTCGGATTGGTATAGGGTGTGTCTTGATGTAGGAGGGTAGATTGATTGCTTATGTTTTACGCCAGTTGAAGCCTCATGAGAAGAACTACCCCATTCATGATTTAGAGTTGGCAGCCATCATCTAGGCATTGATAATTTGGAGGAAATATCTCTACGGAGTGTCATGTGAGGTATTTATAGATCATCGGAATCTTCACCACTTGTTCAAGCAAAAGTTTTTTATCTTGCGTGTATAGTGATCTTTTGAACTCAGGCTTTTTATTTTATTTTTTATCTTTCTGCTATTGTGGACTGTAATTTCCGGCAGAACTCTGGCGCATCAGAAAAATCTGTAAATTCAAGATTTTGCTTACCCAATTCAATTAATTATGTTTCAAGAAGAAAAAAAAACTAACTCTAGTACACAATTCTTATTTCTCCATAGCTCATTTCTTCTCTATATTGCCGGCGAGCCTTTTTCGGTGATTTATACATTGTCTGGTTTTCTGATCGGAACTAGCATTCTTGCTCTACAAGTGTTCTCCTCCCCTCTTGTTCTACGTGTGTATGTGGTGTGTTTGTGAACAGGTTTTATGATCATATTTCCGGCGCAGACTATAAGCGTCGGCCGTGAAATTCAAGTCAGGTAGTTTTCCGGTGAGCAGCTTTCCATTCGGGTGGTCGTCATTGCAGGCGGAGGTTAGATTTTCGGCGGGTATCTTGGCTCAAGGTGATATTCAACCGGGGTCTAGTCGATTTGGCAGTCCGTCTACAATCCAGGTGTCGTCGCTCTTGTTTACTTTAATCGGGAGTTGGTACCTCCTATTCTTCAATCAGTCTTTCTATTTTTCTTGCTAACCAATTAGTTTGGGATAGATTAAGCCTAATTCTTGATTGTTTACTTTTTATCTTAATTAGTTTATTTGCATGTCTACTTTCTTGATAGTAACTATTTTGGGATTCTAGTCGGTAGATTTTAGTTCTTTTAATTACTTGTACTCTTAATTAGTGCATTCACCTATTTTTCTATCCTTTAGTTGTTGATTATAGTTCCTTTGGTTCCTTTATTTTATTTCTTCACCTAATTTTCTATCTTTTAGTTGTAGATTATAGTTCCCGTTAGTTCCTTTATTTTATTTCTTCACCTGTTTTGTGACCTTTAGTGGTAGATTATATTTTGGTAATTTATTGTATCTTCGGTCACTTGTTTTCGGGATAGTTCTTGTGTAGTGACTCATAGATTATAGTGGTATTAGTGAATGATGGTAGGGTTAGGTCTTGTCCTCGGGGGTGTCAGCGTGGGGGAGGAGGTAAGGGGGATAAGAGGGCTAAGGGAGCTACTAGTCTGAGAGTGTGGTCTTGGAACATAGGAACTTTGACTGGAAAATCAGTAGAGCTATCGAAGATTCTCGAGAAAAGGAAGGTTAATATAGCTTGTGTACAGGAGAGTAAGTGGGTAGGAGATAAGGCACGGGATGTGGGCAGTTTCAAACTTTGGTATTCTGGGAGGGTGGAGGGCAGGAACGGGGTAGGTATCTTGGTTGATAACGACCTCCGTGAACTAGTGGTGGATGTTAGGAGGGTGGATGACAGGCTGATAACTATTAAGCTAGTTGTTGGAGGTTTTACTTTGAACATCATCAGTGCGTACGCACCCCAAGCAGGCTTGGATAAGGAAGTCAAAAGGCGTTTCTGGGAGGACTTAGATGAGATGGTGCGTGGTATCCCACACACCGAGAAGCTTTTCAGAGGAGGAGATTTCAATGGCAACATTGGTGCGAGGTCTGGGGGGTATGATGATGTGCATGACGACTTTGGTTTTGGAGATAGGAACGAAGGATGAACGTCCCTGCTGGACTTTTCTAGAGTATTTGATTTGGTGATAGCAAACTCAAGTTTTCCGAAGAATAGGGAGCACTTGGTCACCTTTCGGAGTTCGCTGGCCGAGACTCAGATTGATTATGTACTCTATAGAAAGTCCGATAGAGGTTTTTGCACGGATTGCAAGGTCATCCCGAGTGATAATCTCTCGACCCTTCATAGGCTCCTGGTCATGGTCCTTGAGATCACGTGGAAGCGGAGGAAGAAGGCGATGTATAGCCAACATAGGATAAAGTGGGGAGCCATGACGGAAGCTAAAGTGCGGGAGTTGGGGGTCAAGCTAGTGACTATGGGGGCTTGGAAGAGTAGTGGGGACATAAGCGCTATGTGACCATGACTGCGCAGTGCATTAGGGAAGCCCCGAGAAAGGTATTAGGGGTCTCAAAGGGTTACTCTGGTGGTCACAAGGCAGACTGGTGGTGGAATGGAAAGGTGCAAGGAAAAGTGGATACTAAGAAAGCAGCATATCTGAAGCTAATGGAAAGTGTAGACGAGGAGGAGAAGAGGGCAAATAGGGAGCATTATAAGTTGGCTAAAAAAGAGGATAAGCTAGCATTTACGACGGCCAAAAGTGCAGCTTTTAGTCGTCTGTATAAGGAACTCGAGGGCGGAGGTGGGGATAAGAGGTTGTTCAAGAAAGGAAGGTGCGTGAGTTGGACCAAGTGAAGTGCATCAAAGATGAAGAAGGTAGAGTTTTGATGGATGAGGGGCTTATCCGTCGGAGATGGTAGACTACTTCCATAGTCTCTTGAATGAGGAGGGGGACAGAAGCATTGTACTAGGTGATTTGGAACTCTCCGGGAGTCGTTGTGACTTTGAGTATTGTAGGCGGATTAGAGTTGATGAGCTTGGACAAAGCGACCGGGCCAGATGAAATCTCGGTGGAGTTTTGGAAGAGTGTGGGCAAGGCGGGCTTGGAGTGTCTCACTAGGTTATTTAGTGTCATTTTTAGAACGAAGAAGATGCCCGAAGAGTGGAGGTGGAGCACGATGGTTCCTGTATACAAGAACAAGGTGATATCCAAAATTGCAATAATTATCGGGGTATCAAGCTGCTTAGCCATACTATGAAAGTCTGGGAGAGAGCGGTAGAGCTAAGGGTGAGAAGGAGTGTGACTATTTCTGAGAACCAATTTGGGTTTATGCCGGGGCGTTCCACTACAAAAGCCATCCACCTTGTTAGTAGATTGATGGAGCAGTATAGGGAGAGAAATAAGAACATGCATATGGTGTTCATCGACTTAGAAAAGGCGTTCGATAAAGTTCCGAATGAGGTTTTGTGGAGATGTTTGTATGCTAGAGGTATACCTGTTGCCTACGTTAGGTTGATTAAGGACATATATGATGAAGTAAAGACTTAAGTGAGGATGGTGGGGGGAGGGGGGACTCAGACCATTTTTCGATTATGATGGGGTTGCATCAAGGGTTAGCACTCAGCCCGTTTTTGTTTTCTCTGGTGATGGACGTACTGACACGCCACATCCAAGGGGAGGTGACGTGGTACATACTATTTGCAGATGATATTGTATTGATTGACGAGACGTGAGACGGTGTGAATGCGTAATTAGAGGTATGTAGGCGGACCCTGGAATCTAAAGGTTTCAAGTTGAGTAGGACCAAGACAGAGTACTTTGAGTGTAGGTTCAGTGGCGAGACTCTAGGAGGGGAAGGGAAGGTGAGGCTGGACTCGCAGATCATCCCTAGGAGAGGGAGTTTTAAGTACCTCGGGTCTATTATTCAGGGGGATGGGGAGATTGATGAAGGTGTCGCATATCGTATTGGGGCGGGATGGATGAAATGGAGATTCAATTCCGGTGTTTTATGTGACAAGAAGGTGCCACTAAAACTTAATGGTAAGTTCTATAGAGTGGTGGTCAGAACAACAATGTTGTATGAGGCTTAGTGTTGGCCAGTCAAGATTGCTCATGTCCAGAAGATGAAGGTAGCAAAGATGAGGATGTTGAGATGGATGTGCAGGCACACCATGTTAGATAGGATCAAAAATGAGATTTTTCGCGATAAGGTGGGTGCGGCCTATATTGAGGACAAGATGCGGGAAAAGCGGCTTAGGTGGTTTGGTCATGTGAGGAGGAGGAGCACAGACACCCTGTTGAGGAGGTATGAGAGGTTGGCATTGCAGGGCCTACGGAGAGGTAGAGGTAGGCCAAAAACGAGGTGGGGAGAGGTGATTAGGCAAGATATAGCACAGTTTCAACTTCGAGGACATGACCCTTGATAGGAAGATTTGGAGGTCGAGAATTAGGGTAGTAAAGTAGGTAGTGTAGAGTGTTCATAACATTAGTATTGGCACGTAGTCTCATTTTCTGTTCGTAGTAGGTTTTTATGACTAGCCATTGTTTTATTTCATTGTTGATCACTTTACTGCCTTGTTGTTTTATTCTTCTTTTATATGGCTTTTTGATACTATCCGTTTTTGCCTATATTTTTATTAATGTGGTACTTATAATATCTAGTGGAAACAACCTCTCTATCCTCACAAAGTAGGGGTAAGGTCTGCGTACACACTTCCCTCCCTAGACCCCACGGTGTGGGATAATACTGGGTATGTTGTTGTTGTTGTTGGAGATGGTTGGAGCTGCTAAAGGACTATGATATTACCATTTTGTATCATCCCGAGAAGGCTAATGTGGTGGCCGAATGCCTTGAGTAGAAAGGCGGTGAGTATGGGTAGCCTTGCATTTATTCCTATTGGTACGAGACTACTTGCATCATATGTTCAGGCCTTGGCCAATCAGTTCATGAGGTTAGATGTTTCGGAGCCCCATCGGGTTCTAGCTTGCGTGGTTTCTCGATCTTCTTTATATGATCGGATCAGAGAGTGTCAGTATGATGACCCCCATTTGCTTGTCCTTAAGGTCACGGTTCGACACAGTGATGCCAAAGAGGTTTCTATTGGAGATGATGGGGTATTGTGGATGCAGGGTCGGATTTTTATGCCCAATGTAGATGGGTTACGTGAGTTGATTCTTGAAGAGGCCCACAATTTGCGGTATTCCATTCATCCAGGTGCCGCAAAGATGTATCAGGACTTGCGGCAGCACTATTGGTGGAGGAGAATGAAGAAAGACATAGTGCAGTTTGTAGCTCGGTGCTTGAATTATCAGCAGGTGAAGTACGAGCATCAGAGGCCGGGCAGTTTGCTTCATAGGCTTGCGATTCCTGAGTGGAAATAGGAGCGTATTAGTCTCGTTCAAGTCACACCTCTATTCGAGGTTGTGAAATGGTCGATTGCAATAATAATACCCAACAAGGAGTCGGGATCGAATCCATAGGGAGCTGAGATGGGATTAGTGGTATATATTTAGATAAAGCACGTGAAGTATCTTGGTTGCACTTCCACAAATATGGTTTTGTTTTTACTTTTAAACTTGCGTTAAGGATTACAATTCTAAAGATATAAAACTAGAGAATATTATTTTTGGATGGTTTTCAAATATATAAAAAGTCCTAGGGGTATGACCTTCACCTAGGTGTTTGCCCAACAGGTTCTAAACTTTAAAGCTTATTTTGTTGGTCGGGGTGTATTATAGCAATCAACACTCAAATACCCACTCAATACCTCTCGGTAAGAGAGTGATTTTGCCCAATTTGGCTTTCTCAAATCCAAATAGGTATTGAACAAAATAGTTGATAAACTGCTCAAGTCGGGTTTTACTATCTCTAGGTTCAACCCTTTAATTGGGACTATCAATCTCTTGATTTTATCCCAAATTCTTGTTAGTCAAGTTTTCCTACACTAAGTCTCTCTTTCTCAAGTAGATACCAAGTCAAATAGGTATAAACTAATGTTTGCAACCATTAATTTTACAATTAAAGGAAAGAACAAGGCTAAATAATAAACACCTAACCATAAACAAGCCATAAATTAAACATCCATTAGGTTTACACACTAGGGTTGGGTCAAAACCCTAGTTAGAAATCTAGCTACTCATAATGGGTATAGAATAAAATAAAGAAGAGAAGATGATAAAACTCATATTGCAAGATTAAAAGATAAAAATCCAATGTTAAATCACCAAAGTAAGCTAAAGTTGCCTAAAAAGGCAAGTAAAAACGGCTACATGACTTTCAATATTCAAAACATGACCTAATTTCTTGAAAGTAGTCTATTTATACAAAGCTAGAATTTTCGGACAAAATTTCCCTTTCAGAGGTTTTGCGGCCGCACAATTATATGTACGGTCGCAGTTCTCTTCAGATCTTGACAGGAGTTGATTCTGCGGCCGCACAATTCTGGATTGTGGCCATATCTCTCATGTTCTGCGGTCCACACAATTCTGGGTACGACCGCACTGGGCTCTTTTGCGGACCGCATATTTCCTGAGTGCAGTAGCATAGCTATTTCTGCGGCCGCACAATTATTGTGCGGTCCGCAATTCTTCCTGAGCTCGAAATGAAACTCTCTGAACTTTGGCTCTTACGTAGCTTCTGCGGCCGCACATTGCATTAGGACTCTATTGATTTTCCTTCACATTGTGTGGCCGCAGATAGAAATCTGCAGTCCGAGCTTGAGCTTCTGTCCTTGTTCAGATTACTCCTTCTTGAGTTGGATTTCATCGTAGTGGCTCATTTTCCAATACTCCTGCAGGTAAGCATATTTCATCAGTTTTCGAGAATACAATTAGATACTTTTGGACTAAAACGAAAGCTAAAAGGTGCTAATAAGTAGTCAAAACTCCCACTTATCACGTATCACCATGGACTTCGTAATTGGGATCCCATGGATTTTGAAGAAGTTTGATGCTATTTGGGTGATTGTGGATTAGTTGACTAAGTCTGCGCATTTCATTCCAGTTGGGACTACCTATTCATCGGAGCGATTAGCTGAAATCTATATTCGCAAGATTGTTCGCCTTCACGATGTGCCAGTGTCCATTATTTCAGATTGGGGCATGCAATTCACATCGTAACTTTGGAGAGTAGTGCAGAAAGAGTTAGGCAAACAAGTTGGTTGAGTACAACATTCCACCCTCAAACGGATGGACAGTCCGAGCGCACTATTCAGATCATAGAGGATATTCTATGCTCTTGCGTCATGGATTTTGGGGGTTCTTGGGATCCATTTCTGCCACTTCCAGAGTTTTCCTACAACAACAGCTACCAATCGAGTATTCAGGTGGCTCTGTATGAGGCCCTATATGGGAGGTAGTGTCGGTCTCCGATCGGTTGGTTTGAGCCGGGTAAGTCTAGGCTATTAGGTACTGACTTAATTCAGGATGCTTTGGAAAAGGTTAACTTGATTCAGGATCGGCTTCCCATGGTGCAGTCTAGACATAAATATGGAAGGTTAGTGATGTTGGTTACATGGTGGGAGAGAAGGTATTCTCAGAGTTTCACCCATGAAAGGTGTTATGAGGTTCGAGAAGAAGGGAAAGTTGAGCCCTCTATATATTGGCCCTTTTAAGTTGCTTGAGAGGATAAGAGAGGTGGCTTACAAGCTTGTATTGCTGCCTAGTCTATCGAGTGTTCATCTAGTATTTCATGTTTCCATGCACCGAAACTATTTTGGCGATTCGTCTCATAGTTTGGACTTCATCATAGTTCAGTTAGATGGGGATTTGACTTATGATGTGGAGCCGGTGGCAATTTTGGATTGGCAGGTTCGGAAGTTGAGGTCAAACAATATAGCTTCAGTAAAAGTGTAGTGGCGAGGTCAGCCAGTCGAGGAGGCTACTTGAGATACCAAGCGGGAGATACAGAGCAGATATCCATGCCTATTTGAGACCCCAGGTATGATTATAGACTCGTTCGGAGACGAATGTTTGTTTACGAGGGGAAAAATGTAATGACCCGGTCAGTTGTTTTGAGTATTGCAGCTTTGTTCCCTAGATTATTGCTTATTCTATGCTCATTTGTTGTTATGTGACTTGCTAGGGTGGTTGGTTTGGTTCCGGAGATATTTCAGAATGAATTGGGACACTTAGTCCTAAGGTTTGAAGCCTAAGTTGAAAGAGTTGACCGGATGTTGACTTATTTGTAAATGACTCTGGAATAGAGTTCTGATGGTTCTGATAGCTCCGTATTTTGCCGAAAGCTAGTAATTTGAAGGTTGAAATTATTTTAGGTTTGACCATAGGTTGACTTCTTGGCTATCTGGTTCGCATTTTGACTTTGGGACTTGGTATAAGTCTATTTTGCTATTTGAAACTTGTTGGCAAAATTTGGTGCAATTCAGAGTTGATTTGATATGATTCGGATGCTTAGTTGTGATTCTAGTTGTTCTTGAGTTTCCCTTTGAAATTTCATTTGATTTTCGAGCAGGGACTGGGATTGGGTAACCTCTCATTTGCGAGGAAATAGTTTGCATTTGCAAACTGTTCAGGATCATTTTATGAGCATTTGGTCGCATTTGCAATGCCTGGAAAAAATAGAACATCTTCGCCATTGTGAAGAATTTGGCCGCATTTGTGAAGGTAGGATTTTTGCATTTGCAAAATCTAGGATTCTGATGCACAGTTCGCATTTGTGAGAATTGGAAAATCGCGAACAAGACATCACAATTGCGACATCTGCTGCTGGATAAAAGATGGGAAAATCGGGACTTAGTTCATTTTACACCATTTCTCAACCCTAGACACTCTAGAGGTGATTTTTCAAGAGACTTTTCTTCCCAAAATCATTGGTAAGCAACACTAATCTACTTCTTTCAATTCCCCATTACTTTTTATAAGATTTCAACATTAAATTTAGGGTTTCCATGATAGAAATTAGGGATTTGGATAAAAATTGAGGTTTAGACCTCAAATTGAGGTCGGATTTAAAACAAACGACAAAACCGAGATTGGGGTGAATGGGTAATCGGGTTTTGTCCGAACCTTGGATTTCGACCAAGCGGGCCCGGGGTTAACTTTTGTTGACTTTTCCAAAAATGATCAACATTGAATATCTTTCATTAATGGGTAGTTTCTAAATCTTATTTTGAATGGTTTGATCGATACTTTGCTAGATTTGATTTGTTTGGAGGCTTGTTCAAAAGGAAAGACCGTGGTTGATAGATTGCTTTGTTCGCGGAGTGAGGTAAGTGTTGTGTTTAACCTTGACTTGAGCGGAATTAGGATTTGTTGAATCATATGTTATGTGAATTATGTGGGAAAATGGCGTATGTGCAAGGTGACGAGTGTATATATGACATCGTGGGATTTAGCATGCGAGAATTGGATAGTTATGTCCATGTTTTCGTTTATTTCAAGATATCTCTTGCTTATTTGCTACCTGTTTCTATCTGCCTTAATTGCATATCTTAATTGTCACATGTTTTACCTGTTTCTATCATTTTTGTAGTATTTGTTGCGCTCTATAATGTTATTTCACTTGTGTGAGCTGTTTAACTGTTGTGTACCAATGAATTGGTATAGTTTGAGTTTTCGAGATGTTAGAGATTCTCCGGTTACTGTGGTTATTTACTGTCTTGTACATTTACCTTCTTGATGTAGATATTTTATAAATATTGCTGTTGAATTGTTTATATTGATGATTGAAATTGTTTAGGAAGTGGGTTGCACGCCGCAATAGAAATAGAAAGGTATTGAAATGAAATGAAGGAATAAGGGCGGATTATGATATAAACAAATGATGATATGGTGTGATTGGGTTGCGCTGCACAATGGATTGGATATGTTGTAATTGTTGAGTTATCTTTGGTAATGTGATATGAGACTTGAGACTTTATTATGCTGGCTCTCTGGTAATTGGATTTCGGATATGTTATCATGAGTTAGCTGCTTTATTTCTATTCCTATTTTTCCTGTTATTATTATTATTATTATTATTATTATTATTATTATTATTATTATTATTATTATTATTATTATTATTATTTCGTACAAGTTATTTTTAAGTGACTTGCCATAGCCTCATCACTACTTCGTCGAGGTTAGGCTCGGCACTTACAAAGTACATGTGGTCGGTTGTACTCATACTACACTCTGCACTTCCTGTGCAAATACTGATGTGGGTCCTAGTGGTGCGTAACGAGACTGATCGGATTTAGTTACTATTTGGAGACTTGAGGTATGGCTGCACGACGTCCGCAGCCCTGAAGTCCCCTTCCATTTGACCATTACTGTTTATTTTAGCTTCAAAATAGTTGTATTTTGTTCAGACTTTATCTGTAGCACTCTGGATGCTCGTGTATTCGTGACTGCAGATTCTGAGATATGTTTAGATTACGTTATTTAGCATTATATTACTCTATTTCAGTCTATTAAGGTTATTATTGGTAACCTTTCGATTTGAATTGTTAAAATTGGCTTAGTAACTTAGCTAACGTTGGCTTGCCTAGCAAGTGAAATGTTAGGCGCCATCACCATCCCGAAGATGGGATTTCGAGTCGTGACAAGTTGGTATCAGAGCATTAGGTTGCCTAGGTATAACGAGTCATGAGCAAGCTTAGTAGAGTCTGGATGATTGGTACAGAGACGTCTGTAGTTATCTTCCAAAGGCTATAAGGCTTTAGGAAAAAATTCACTTCTTTCTTTCTCTATCGTGCGACTTTATTCCATTACTGAAGTTTGAACCATTCTAATCTTGTTCTCTGGCAGATGGTGAGAACGCACACATCATCTATGGCCGGGAAGGAGCATGAACCCCATATTGCAGCCACTACCAGGGTAGGGGCGGGGGCCTATGTAGGGGCCGAGGCAGAAGAAGAGCTCAGCCTAGAGCACGTGCAGCAACACCCACTGTGGAGCCTCAGATTGACCATGAGAAGGAAGTCCCATTTCAGACCGCACCAGTCAGACCCGCTCAGGTCCCCGGGGGACTAATAGCCACTTTCGTACTTCAGGACTCTCTAGTCTGCTTAGTTGGACTTATTGAGAGTGTGGATAAGGCCGGAGTATTTCCTATGGCACCAGCTGTCTCTCAGGCTGGGGGAGGAGCACAGACTCCCGCCACTCACACTCTGGAGCAGATGGCTCCCATATATCAAATTCCAGTAGTTCCAACAGTTGGGGTGGTTCAGCCCGTTATTGCTACACAACATGATGAGAGGCCCGCGATGTCTTTTGAGGGATTGATGGGGTTGGATAAGTTCACGAAGCTCTTTCCTGCTCATTTTAGCGGTGCAACTTCTGAGGACACACATAATTATTTGGACCGATGCCACGAGGTATTTTGCAACATGGGTATCGTTTAGACAAATAGGGTCGACTTTGTAGTGTTCTAGATGACCAGTTCCGCCAAGAGATGGTGGCAGGATTAGGTGCAGAGCAGACTAGTCGGTTCACCTCCCCTTACTTGGGATCAGTTCTCGCAGCTATTTTTGAAGAAGTTCATTCCTTTCACTCTGAGAGAAGTACCACAAGCAGTTCAAGCGCCTCCAGCAGGGTGGCATGACTGTCACCCAATATGAGACCAGATTTGTGGACCTAGCTCGTCATGCAGTTATCTTTATTCCTACTGATAGAGAGAGGGTGAGGAGGTTTATTGATGGTCTTACTTTCAGCATCAAGATTCAGATAGCCGAGGAGATGGGGGATGATATTTCCTTCTAAAGGGACATAGAGATTGCTAGATAGATCGAGATGATTTGTAGTCAGGGTGGAGAGATGGTGTCTGAGAAGAGGCCTCATCATTTTGGTGGTTTCAGTGGTGCATCATCTCGAGGCAGGGATTCTTTTTGTATAGCCCACCATTATAGGCAGATTCAGTCACCTCTTCAGGTAGCCCACGGTGCTTTGGGTAGTCATGGTTCTTATGGGTCTCGTCCTGAGCAGCCAGCATTCAGTGTGTCTTCAGCTCCTATCAGTGCACCACCGCTACAGAGTTACTACAGTCGTTATCCAGGGTGTCAGGGTTAGTCTCAGCTTTAGCAGCCATAGAAACCAAGAGGGTGCTTTGAATGTAGAGGTATAGGTCACATCAGGAGGTGCTATCCTAGATTGATGGGTGGAAGACCTCAGTAGTGTTCTTGTGCAATTATGCTGGCACCAGCTGCTCCACCATCCGCACATCCAACTAAAGGTGGTAGTCAGGCAGCTAGAGGTAGAGGTCAGGCCATTAGAGGTGGAGGCCTTCTAGCTAGAGGCCATTTGACAGGCGGAGAACAGAGTGGTGGGCCCTATCCCTGTTGTTATGCATTCCCAGCTAGACTTGAGGCATAGTCATTTGACGCCATCATCACAGGTATTGTTCCGGTTTACCATAGGGATGCCTCAGTTATATTTGATCCATGATCTAATTATTCATATGTGTCCTCCTACTTTGCTTCATATCTGGTTATGCCTCGTGATTCTTTGAGTGCTCCTCCTATCTATGTGTCCACGCCTGTGAGAGATTCTATTGTAGTAGATCGTGTTTATCGCTTGTGTGTGATTTCTATCGGGAGCCTTGAGACTAGTGTAGATCTTTTACTTCTTGATATGGTGGACTTTGATATTATCTTGGAAATGGATTGGCTGTCACTTTATCACGCTATTTTGGACTGTCACACCAAGACGGTGACTTAACTATGCTGAAGTTGCCCCGATTAAAGTGGAGGGGGACTCCTGGCCATGCTATTAGTAGGGTTATTTCTTATGTGAAGACTCGGCATATGGTCGAGAAGGGATGTCTAGCATATTTGGCCTATATCCGTGATCATAGTGCGGAGGTTCTTTCCATGGATTCATTAATAATTGTACGCGCATTTCTAAAGGTATTTCTTGTAGATTTATCGGGGATGCCACCGGATAGAGATATCGACTTCTGTATTGACTTGGCTCCGGGCACTCAACCCATTTCTATTCCACCATACTGTATGGCCCCAGCTGAGTTGAAGGAACTGAAGGAGCAGTTTCAGGATTTGCTCTATAAGGCATTCATTAGACCTAGTGTCTCGCCCTGGGGGTGCACCAGTGTTGTTCATGAAGAAGAAGGATGGTTCAATGAGGATGTGCAAAGATTATCGACAGTTGAACAAGGTCACCACCAAGAACAAGTATCCACTACCGAGTATTGATGACTTATTTGATCAGCTATAGGGTGCCAAAGTATTTTCGAAGATTGATTTGAGATATGACTACATCAGTTGAAGATAGGGCATCAGATGTCTCTAAGATAACTTTTCGGACTCGGTATGGTCACTATGAGTTCTTAGTGATCTCATTTGGATTGATAAATATCCCTACAGTGTTTATGGATTTGAGAACTGGTATCCAAGCCCTATTTAGATTCTTTTATGATCGTCTTCATTGATGATATTTTGGTTTACTCTCACGGTAGGGAGGACCATGAGCAGCATCTTTGGATTGTAATTCAGACCTTGATATATAGTCAGTTATATGGCAAGTTTTCGAAGTGTGAGTATTGGTTGGATTCGATTGCCTTTTTGGGGCATGTGGTATCTTCTGAGGGCATTAAAGTGGATCCTAAAAAGATTGAGGCAGTTTGGAACTAGCCTAGACATACTTCAGCTATAGAGATTTGGAGCTTCCTGGGTTTGGCGAGTTATTATCGCCGGTTTGTGGGTGCCCCGTTCAGGTAGTTTGATGAGTGTGAGTTGAGCTTTCAAAAGCTCGAGACTGATTTGACTATAGCTCCATTATTGGTTTTGCCTACGGGTTCAGAGTCTTACACTGTGTATTGTGATGCATCACGTGTTGGGCTTGACGTGGTGTTGATGCAAGATGGTAGGGTGATTGCCCACGTATCTCGGCAGCTGAAGGTTCATGAGAAGAACTACCATGTTCATGACTTAGAGTTGGTAGCTATTGTTCATGTATTGAAGATTTGGAGGCATTACCTCTTCAGGTGTCGTGTGAGGTATTCACAGATCATCGGACTCTACAACACTTGTTTAAGAAAAAGGATCTAATCTTGAGGCAGCGGAGGTGGTTAGAGTTGTTAAAAGACTATGATATTACCATTTTGTACCATCCTAGGAAGTCCAACATGGTAGTTGATGCCTTGAACAGAAAGGCTGAGAGTATGAGTAGCCTTGCATATCTTCTAGTTGGTGAGAGACCGCAAGTATTAGATGCTTATGCGTTGACCAATCAGCTCGTAAGGTTAGATATTTCGGAGCCTAGCCGGTTTCTTGCTTGCACAACTTCTCGGTCTTCTTTGTATGATCGCATCAGAGAGAATCAGTATGAATACCCCCATTTGTTTATCCTTAAGGACACGGTGCAGCATGATGGTGCCAAGGAGGTTTCTGTTGGAGAGGATGGGGTGTTGCAGATGCATGGTCGGATTTGTGTGGCCAATGTGGATGGGTTGCGTGAGTTGATTCTTGAAGAGGTGCACAATTCATGGTATTCCATTCATCCGAATGCCACCAAGATGTATCAGGATTTGAGGCAGCATTATTGGTGGAGAATAATGAAGGAAGAAATAATATAATATGTGGCTTGGTGTTTAAATTTCCAACAGGTGAAATACGAGCATCAGAGGTCTGGCGATTTTCTTTAGAGAATTGATATTCTCGAGGGAAAGTGAGAGCGTATTACCATGGATTTCGTTGTTAGGCTCCCACAGACTTTGAAGAAATTTGACGCAGTTTGGGTTATTGTGGATAGGTTGACCAAGTTGGTGCATTTCAGTCAAGTGGCAGCTACCTATTCTTTAGAGCAGCTGGCTCAAATCTATATTCGGGAGATTGTTCGTCTTCACGGCAAGCCGGTGTCTATTATCTCCGATCGAGTCACACAGTTCACATCGTATTTCTAGAGAGCAGTGCAATGGAAGTTAGGTACGCGGGTTGAGTTGAGTATAATATTTCACCCCCAGATAGACGAGCAATTCGAGCGCACCATTCAGATCTTGGAGGGCATGCTACGTGCCTGTGTTATGGTTTTCAGGGGTTCATGAGATCAGTTCTTACCGCTTGCGGATTTTGCCTACAACAGCAGCTATCAATCGAGTATTCAGATGGCTCCTTATGAGTCCTTATATGGGAGGCGATGTCGTTCTCCAGTTGGTTGGTTTGAGCCCGGAGAAGCTAGGTTGTTGGAACTGATTTAGTTTGGGATGCCTTGGAGAAAGTCAAGTTTATTCAGGATCACATTCGTACAGCCCAGTCTAGGTAGAAGATTTACACTGATTGGAGGGCTCGTGATGTAGCATTCATGGTGGGAAAGAGGGTTTGCTGCAGGTTTTACCCATAAAGAGTGTGATGAGGTTCGGGAAGAAGGGCAAGGTGAGCCCTAGGTACATCGGTCCCTTTGAGATCCTTGAGAGAGTTGGTGAGGTGGCCTACAGACTTGCATTACCACCCAGATTATTGGTAGTCCACCTGGTGTTCTATGTTTCCATGCTCTGGAAGTATCACGGTGATCCGTCCCATATATTTGGTTTCAGCTCGGTCCGATTGGACAAGGATTTGACTTATGAGAAGTAACCGATGGCTATTCTAGCTAGGCAAGTCCAGAAGTTGAGGTCTAAGAGTTATCCTTTTGTTAGAGTGCAGTGGAGAGGTCAACCGATCGAGGCAGCCACATGGGAGTCCGAGTCTGATATGCCGAGTATATAGCCACACCTTTTCACCAGTCCAAGTACTTTTCTATGTCCATTTGAGGATGAACATTTCTTTTAGAGGTGGAGAATATGACGACCCGATAGGTCATTTTGAGTACTAGCCCTTAATTCTGTGTTCCGAGACCTCCATTAGCTCCGTTTGATGCGTCATGGTTTACGCGCGTAGTCTGTGTCACTTTTTGAAAAGCTTTTTAATTTGAAGAAAGTATGATTTTTGACTTTAAAAATATCTTGAGTTAACTACGGTCAACATTTTATGTAAATAATCCAGGATCGATATTTTGACGATTCTGATAGGTTCGTATTGTGATTTTGGACTTGGGAGTATGTCCGGAATTAAAATCAGAGGTCCCTAGAATGATTTGACTCATTTTGTCGAAAGCTAGTAATTTGAAGGTTGGAAATTTTCTAGGTTTGACCATAGGTTGACTTCTTGGCTATCGGGTTCGGATTTTGATTATAGAACTTGGTATATGTCTGTTTTGCTATTTGAAACTTGTCTGCAAAATGTGGTGCAATTCGGAGTTGATATTATATGATTCGGAGTTGATATTATATGATTCAGAGTTGTAATTCTAGTTGTTCTTGAGTTTCCCTTTGAAATTTCATTTGTTTTGAGGGTTGATTTGTAGTTTTAGATGTTATTTTAATGATTTGATCGCATGAAAGATTCGTATGATGTAACTACACTTGTGTGAATGTTTGATTTGGACCCCGAGGGTCTCGAGTGCGTTTCAGATAAGTTTGCATGGTTTGAAGTCTGCTGGTTTCTGGTCAGATCTCGCATTTGCGAGGTCTGGATCGTAATTGCAAGCCTTGCTTTTCCGGACAAAAGTTCGCATTTGCGAGCAAGGCTTGGGATTAGGTAACCTCGCATTTGCGAGGAAATAGTTTGCATTTGCGAACTGTTAAGGATCGCTTTTGAGAGCATTTGGTCGCATTTGCAATGCATACCAAATATAGAACATCTTCGCAATTGCAAGGAATTTTACCGCATTTGCGAAGGTAGGATTTCCGCATTTGTGATCATTTTTGTCGCATTTGGGACATCTAGGCATCTGATTATAATGACTAGACCGGTCATTATGAGAATTAGCATTCTATTCAGTGGCTTAAGATTTCAAGCAGCTTCGTATTATGTATCATGACTTGCGTGTGTGGCCGGGTTCGATTTTCGGATGATTCGGGATTGATTTGGAAGAATGATTCTTGTTTTAGAAGCTTAAGTGACAAGAGTAGACCGGAGTTTGACTTTTCTATAGACGACTTCGGAATGGTGTTTATGATTCCAATAGCTTCGTATGGTGATTTTGGCTTTTGGGCATATGCCCGGATTTGCATTTGGATGTTTCTAGAAGGTTTCGGCACTATTTGGCGAAAGTTGGCAATTTAAAAATTTGGAAAGTTCATAGCTTTGACCGAGAGTTGACTTTGATCTTATCAGGTTCGGATTATTGTTCTAAGAGTTGGAATGGGCTCGATATGACATTTGGAACTTGTATGCAAAACGGATTGGTTAGTGTCAAGCCCTGAATTCGGGGAGCGTGACCGGCGCTCAACCGAGTGAACCTGGCCGATCAAGCCTGTTAGATTTCCTTCTACCCAAACTCATCCATGAATAAAGAGGAGGTACACTCTATTAATCAAACACTGAAATGATTTCATTAACAACTCTCATTTCATTTCTATTAGCAGCTTCACTCATAATTTCCAAAATGTTACAAGTTTATAGACATGATGAAAACATGTTTGCCAAATACCAACATTTCTAGTTCAATTTCCTACATCAAACACCACCCACAACCTATCTACGGAGCCTCTAAGTACAACAGAAGAGTATGGAAATGCCGGCAACAAGGCCCCGACTCTACCTAAAAACACAAAGTACAACATCAAATGATATCAGGCTCGGAATAGAGTAGTGCTCACCAAAACCTACTGAATAGGGAGAATCTACTAATGAGGACTAAAGTTGCCCACAGATGAACCACCTGCATCCATTGAAGATGTAGTGATCCTGACAAAAGGGACGTTAGTACATATGGAATAGTACTAGTATGTAAAGCTAAATGTCCTCTTTCAAAATAGAATGCCCATATAAGAAAGGAAAAACCATAGAAACAACAAGTCACAATCAACCATATCCAAATATCCAGTTAAAACATAACAATTTTCGAAATACGAATTTAATATAAATATTTTTGGTTGAGAGATCATTATCACCGATATACCACCGTGTTTTTAGCATGGAGTCCGATCACGCCCGATCGGCTAGGCTATCTCCCCATGAACAATGTGGTTTGACATGTGACGCGAAAAAAGGTGTTACCAAGAGTAGTACCACTATGTGCGCAACATCGCATCCGATCTCCACCCGATCAGCTAGGCCGCCTTCCCACATATGTCGTGTGGGTTGACTTTTTCAATTCACAACCATTATCAGTTTCGTCCCAAAAAAGGGGAATAATTACAATTCACTCCTACACCGGCACATATAGTTTTAGGTGTGGTTTGTTACAACCCACCTTTCCTCGGTTTGCTAATGATACTCCTAAAAATATTATTTTTTATTGCACACAAAGGTAACATAGATACAAATGTATTTACCTCATCATCTTTCACATTGTATAACTCTTCACTAGTATTTTCGACCAATCATAACAACAATATTTCCTTGGCTCCTTTGGCCATTCACAAGATTCTTTATTCATGGCACGGTGACCGTATTTCACATTCCACGCTTTTATATCTTTCCTTCCATGGATCACCATCATAAATATCAACATATATAATATTCTGGAAATCACAACTTTAAGTTCATTAGAAATGAAGGCTTTAAACACAATAGATTTCTTTCTAAGAATATGGAGTAAAATGATTGGAAATCGAAGCGCAAGTTAAAATCATAAACAAGTAGCACACCATTTATTCTTGTAATACTATTCCCCAAAAAGGGCAATACACAATTTACACTCACGAATATGTAAGAATGCAAAACACATTGAAAAGTACTTACAAAACATAGCATTTGATAAAATAGCCACATATGGGCACGACTTGACTACATAAGCTTTTAGGCAATTCTATTTTCGAAGTCATTTTAAAACAGTTAAATCAAGGCTTATTATTAACCTCTCTCACATCATATAATTTCATTCTAGCCACACGTATAACTTTCATTCTTGGCACGTTGGCCATACTCTATGAGCCCATTTGGACATAAGAAAATTTTTCCTGTTTTCCAAAAAAAATTCACTTTTTTCGAAATCAGCGTTTGTTCATAAAATTTTTAATTTTCACTTGAAGATGCATTTTGGAAATTTTCGAAAATTTAAAAAACTCCAAAAAGATGTTTTTCAAAGTTTTCACTCAAATCACTCACAAAACTTCAAAAACAATCCAAAATTATATTCATGTCCAAACACAACTCTAAATTTCAAATACTATTTTCACTTGAAAAATATTTCCCCCTCATTTTGGAATTTTACAATTCTTATGTCCAAACGCCCATTATATCCCTAATTCAGTTATTTTATTTTCAAGCATCTTTATAGATTATCAACAACAAGACATTTTCAATCAAGACCGTAGGTACACATATGAGCAATTAAGAGTCTTAAGCATATCGAGTTTTTCTCACACAATTTAGCATACTAGCTTTCATTTGAAACTCGACTCAAAGCCATAATATTTTAATACGCAACCCATACTTTGAACATATATATTTTGACATAAGGCTAATTCAGAATAGTCAAGTTTATAAGGGATAACATGGAGCATAAGATTTAGGAACTTGAACCAACCATACTTGAAATTTATGGGAATATTATGGAATTCGATTCAAGAGAGAAATTTAGCCAACATACCTCGCTTTGAGCTTTCCTTAAATTACTACAATATTTTGAAAATCCTAGCAACTTCAATCTATTTTGTGTCATAACAAAATTGAACACAAATTAAGAAGATATTCATGGTCTCGATATATTTGAGCATTTTATCAAACACTGGATGTGCAAATTTGATTACAAGATGCTTCCACAAGATTTCCTTCACTCCATAACCCAATATTTACCCATTTGAGCTCAACAATCTTCCCACAAACCTTATTGGTACATACATGTATACATAATACTCTCACACCCAAGAATCATACTCCCAATCACCCATCTTTTACCCCCAAGCTCGAAATTGAAGACTAGGGTTAGAATTTTACCTCTTGGGTGAAGATCTTGTGAGATTTCCTTATTGGATTTAAGAGCTTGGACAAGATCTTAATGAACAAATTACTTGAACTCCTTCCTATCTCTAGAACACTCTCACTTCTTTCTAAAAATATTAGATTTTTGCGTTCAAAACGATCCCCCCCAAAAAAAGGCTATTTATCAAATCGGGCTGAGTTATAAAAATAGGAAAATGGATCCTCCGATTCAAGTCTGCGATTGCAGAATTGATCGCATAATAGGTATGCGGTCCATAAAATGGACCGCGAAAATGATGCCAAGAACTGGATTGCACTGGATCGGTCTGCGATAGGTCTATGGTCCGCAGACCACTTATGCGGCCGCAGAATGGGCCACCGAATCGTCCAAAGAAATTTCCCCATGCTAACTCTACGACAGAAGTACGGACCGCAAAATAGGTATGCGATTGTATAATGGACCGAGAAACAACCCACAAAATTCAACAACTACCTGCTCAACTATGCGATGCTTATGCAGCTCGTAGAATGGATCCACGGTCGCGAATCTGACCGCATAAGTGGCCCTTCAGCAAAAAAGATTTTCCACCAACACTTCGATCCATTCTTCAATCCAAAAGGTTTGTACTGCGGTGAGCTTGAATTTCTACAACCCTCAAACATGTAAGCCTAACTCGACATTATGAAACCTTAAATTCCTTGGCAAAATTTTTGGGGCCTTACAGTTAGGCTTTAATCGGACGCTTGGTTTGAAGTTTGAAGTTTATGAACTTAAGAGATTGATCTTGATCGATAATTTGTGGTTTAGATGTTGTTATGTGGCATTTAAGTCCTCGAGTAGGTCCGTATTATGCTTTGGGACTTATTGGTATGTTTGGACAGAGTCTCGAGGGGCTTAGGTGAGTTTTAGATAGGTTTGGGTTGTGTTGTGCTCGTTTTTGATGTTTCGACGTCATTTTTTTCAAGCATAAATTGTACCACATTAAGCAAATGATCTCCAACTTCTGTTTTAATTGATGCATTAGATCCGTATTATAATTACGGAGCCATAGCAAAAGGAATCATTGAATTTGGACGTCGTATAAGGTAGTTATGCTCAATTTAGTGCCAGAGAAGAGAGTTGGTGCTGGTACTTCGCAGATACGAAGTTGGGTCCGCATCTGCGACCCTGTAGATGCGAAAATTGGTTCGCAAAAGAGGAAATGACTGCTGGAAATGCGCATGTGTGGCCTTTTGGGTTCTTTGTATATTTTGAGCATATCTTGAGTTCTAGAGCCCCGATTGAGGTGATTTTCACGGAGTTCTTCTCTTATTTTCATTGGGGTCAGTATCTTATCTAATGTTTGTATTTTAACATGATTCCAGTAGTTCATTTGTGAATTAATCCATGTTTTGATTGGAGAATTGAGGATTTTTATCAAAACCTTTTCTAAAGAGAATAATCGGGTTTTGAACATCGATTCAGAGTCGAAATTAGATGAAATTAGTATTGTTGGACTCGTAATTAAATGAGTTTTCTGAATTTATAGGTTTTATTGGGTTTCGAGGTGCAAGCCCGGGGTTGACCTTTTGGGTTGACTTTTTAGTTTTCATTAAAGATCGAAGCTTTATTATCCGGAATTGTTTCCTATAGTTTTTAATTATGATATGATGTTATTTTGGCTAGTTTGAGCGGTCTGAAGGCTTTTCACACGAGAAGGTCATTTTAGAGTATCTATTTAGCTTCTTTGAGGTAAGTATCTTGCCTAACTTTGTGTTGGGGAACTACCGTTTAGGATTGGAATTGTTTATACTATTTGTGTTATGTGAAAGCCGTGTATGCGAGGTGACGAGTGCGTACTCAGGCTTATATGTGGACATTGACTAGTTTAGACTCTTAAACTTCTTTCATGTATTTATTTGAAATTTTTAGCGCAAGTTCTATCCTTTTATTTGTCATGTTTATTTTCATATGCTTTATTTGAAGTTGTTACTTGTAACATCCTTTACTTGTCAAGTTTACTCTTATATGCTTTATTTAAAGTTGTTACATCTTTTATCATTATGTGACTTCCTTTATTGTTGAGTTACTCTTAATTGAAATTGTTGTTACATGATATCCTTTTGTTGCGGAGTTATTCTCATGAATTTAGACGTAGTTGCTAGTTCATGCCATCTCTTTCATTGTTAGCCTATTTTATACACTAGGATCCGAAGTTTGCCATTTCGTGAAAATACCTTCATTTTCGAGTTATCCTTAAGCAATTAATTGAAGTTGAAATTACTGAAAGTCATTAATCTACTTTAATTAAAGTTATGTTTAAAAGGTGTATTGTTCATTGTTGAGTTACTTTCCCGTTCATTTTGTTGTTATTGAGATTCTATACATATTGTGTTGAGTTGTGGGCTATTTGTTCTGAAAATACCGATACTGTTGGTTCTTTTGGAAAGGTTGTGGCATATGAACACTTGTGGTACGAGTTGATATATCATGTTGTCGTGATGTTAGCACATGTAAATTGTTGTGTGGATTGGTTGTTGTTATGCAGAGCATAAGGGTGGCATCCCACTGTTGTCGATTGTGTGGAGTGATACGAGTGGCTATTGTGTTATTGTCCGGGCGGAGCGATAAGGGTGGCTATTATGCAGAGTGATACAGGTGGCTATCGGAGTGATTCGGATGGCTAATGATATTTTCAGGGCAGAGCGATATGTGTGGCTATCGAAGAGACAAGGGTGGCAATGTCAGGGATGATGTGAGATGGCCTAGGGGTATTATTTTGACGATATTCGTATGTTAGTGTGATTCTACTCGTGTATGTTATACACCTTACGTGACTTTTTGTATTTCTTTCAATGAGCTACTCGATGTCTTTGATATTACTTGTTGATTTGGGTTGTTATAGTACACTCGCACAAGCATACACCGTAGCATGCCACTTATACTAGTTCAGAAGTACGAAACGTAACATTTATTGATCATGCCCATGTATTCTTGTATTATCTGCGTTCATGAGATTTTGAGCCTCTGACCATGCTGGGTGGATTGTGATAGTGAGCCCGTGACCACGTCGGGTGGTTTGTGATAGTGAACATGTGACCACGTCGGGCGGATTGTGATTGTGAGCCTGTGATCATGCCGGGTGGATTGAAAATCGGAAAATTGCAATTGCGACATCTGCAACTGGTTAAAAGATGGGAAAATCGGGACTTAGCTCATTTTACTGTATTTCTCAACCTTAATCACTCTAGAGGTGATTTTTCAAGAGACGTTTCTTCCCAAAATCATTGGTAAGCAACTCTAATCCATTTTCTTTCAATTCCCCATTACTTTTTATAAGATTTCAACATTAAATTTAGGATTTTCCATGGTAGAAATTAGGGATTTGGGTAAAAATTGAGAATTTTATAAAATTGAGGTTTAGACCTCAAATTGAGGTCGAATTTCAAAACAAATCACATAACCGGGCTCGGGGGTGAATGGGTAATCGAATTTTGGTCCGAACCTCAGGTTTTGACCAAGCGAGTCCGGAGTTGACTTTTAAAAAAAGATCAAAATTGAACCTCTTTCATTAATGGGTAGTTTCTAAAGCTTATTTTGAATCGTTTGATCAATAATTTGCTAGATTTGGTTGGTTTGGACGCTTGTTCAAAAGGCAAGGTCGTGGTTGATTGATTGCTTTGTTCGTAGAGTGAGGTAAGTGTTATGTCTAACCTTGACTTGAGGGAATTAGGATTTGTTGAATCATCTGTTATGTGAATTATGTGGAAAAATGACATATATTCAAGGTGACGGGTGTATATACATCGTCGTGGGCTTTGTTAACGACACGAAATTCCCACCGTCGAATAGTGATGGCACCTAACATTTTACTTGCTAGGAAAGCCAACGTTAGAATAATATTATCCATTGTAAAACAATTTTTAAATTTATTAATAACAAAAAAACAAATGCAGAAGTAAATTCTAAAATGTAGTAAATAATCCATAAAGATAACGGTGTCTATATACTATCCCAGAATTGGTGTCACAAGTGCACGAGCTTCTAGAATAATACAAATAAAGGTCTGAATAAAATAAAGCTGTCTGAAAACAAACACACAACTAAAGTAAAGTAGACGGGGACTTCAGAACTGCGGACGTCGTGCAGTTATACCTCAAGTCTCCTCTGGTAGCTGAAATCTGAGCAATTTTATGGTACGCCACTGGGACTAACTCCGAAATCTGCACAAGAAGTGCAGAGTGTAGTATCAGTACAACCGACCCTATGTACTGGTAAGTGTCGAGCCCAACCTCAACGAAGTAGCGACGAGGCTAAGGCAGGTCACTTATATTTACCTGTACGTAATAATACTAATAACCACAATAATATAATTAAATCAGGTAACTCATTTCTAATAGTTGAAGCCAACTCAGCAGTCATAACCAATTATTATTTCAATCAATTTCTGTTGCAGCGTGCAACCCGCTCCCACAACATATTCATTTTCAATCCTCTCATATATTGATTTTTAATCAAGTATATATAGACTTTTAAATAAGTCTGTTGCGGCAAGCAACCTGATCCCCCAATATGGACTTTTAAACAAGTCTGTTGCGGCGTGCAACCCGATCCCCGAATATGGACTTTTAATAAGTCTGTTGCGGCGTGCAACCCGATCCCCAATATAGACTTTTAATTAGTCTGTTGCGGCGTGCAACCCGATCCCCCAATATGGACTTTTAATAAGTCTGTTGCGGCGTGCAACCCGATCCCCCAATATATTCATTTCAATCAATTTTGTTGCGACGTGCAACCCGCTTCTCCAATGTATCCATTTACCAATTCTTATAGAAGAAATTGCCCCAATAAATGCAACAATTAATATAAAAATTTTAAGACAACAAGCATACAATAATTATAATTTAATATTGAAGCAAACAATGACAAATAACAATTTATTATGAAAGTCAGGGGGAAAATAGGCAGTTTACTATTTAATATGCGAAATGTCAAGTAGAAATTAATGCACATAAATCAAATCAGCATGTAGCAATTATTGCAGGAATTCAAGAATTAATATTTGACAAAGAATAGGAGAGAAACAATTATCATAACAATTAATTCGCTTATTAAAACAAATTTAGGATTTTCAAATAATTATGCAAACAATTAATTTGATGACGTATAGACACTCGTCACCTTGCCTATACGTCGTTCACATGCATTTCATATAACAAATAATTTAAGGGTTCTATTCCCTCAAGTCAAGGTTAACCACGACACTTACCTCGCTTTGCAATTTCAATCAATTATTCGACCATAGCTTTTTCTTTTACATTTGTCTCAAAACGCTTCAAATCTATTCACAAACAATTCCATATACTCAATACGAACCATAGGAATTAATTCCATGTGAATTTATTAATTCTCCAGATAAAATCCGAAATTCACTTTAAAAATTGACAGTGGGACCCACTTTTCGAATCTCGAAAAAACTTACGAAATCTGAACATCCATTCCGAGACGAGTCCAACCATACAAAAATTATCAAATTCCGATATTAAATGGACCTTCAAATCTTAAATTTTCGTTTTTGGAAGATTTTATAAAAATCTGATTTTTTATCCAAAATTTCACGGATTCATTATATAAATGAGCATGGAATCATGAAATATAATCAATATAGGATAAGGAACATTTACCCCAATATTTTCCCATGAAAATCGCCCAAGAATCGCCTTACCCTAGCTCAAAAATGGACAATGGTTGAAAATGGGACGAATCCAATTTTCCAGAACTTAAGTTCTGTTTTTCCAATTTTTACCCTTTGCGAATGCGGTCAGTGCCTCGCGTTCGCGAAGCACAAATTTGTGTTATCCAATTTTACTCTTCGCGAACATAAGGGCTACCTCGCAAAGGCGAAGCTTGCCTGGCTTGGCCTTCGCGAACGCGAAGGCAAATTTCCCTCTGGTCATTTCCCCTTCGTGAATGCGAAGCTTTGCATCTCGACCCTTCGCCAACGCGTTCCCTCTGTCGCGAACGTGAAGCACCAAAATGTGCCAGTAAAATTTGCTCTTTGCGTTCGCGAGAGTTCCTTCGCGAACGCGAAGAAGAACACACTAGAAGCCTGAAGTTTGCAGAAACCAGATTTTTCAAAGTTCGAAATCATCCTGTGGCCTATCCGAAACTCACCCGAGCCCTCGGGGCTCCAAACCAAACATGCACCCAAGTACTAAAACATCATACGAACTTGCTCGCGCAATCAAATCGCCAAATTAACACCTAGAACTACGAATCAGATACCAAATTAAAGAAAATTTTCAAGAAAACTTTAAAACTTATATTTTCACAACTGGACGTCCGAATCACGTCAAATCAACTCCGTTTCTCACCAAATTCGGAAAGAAAGTCATAAATATTATAGTGGACATATACCGGACTCAGAAACCAAAATACGGACCCGGTGTCAATAAATCCAACATCAGTAAATTATTAAAAATCATTAAGCTTTCAAACTTTTAATTTTTCATCAAAATTCCATATCTCGGGATAGGGACCTCGGAATTCCATTTTGGGCATACGCCCAAGCCCCAAATCACGATACGGACCTACCGAAATTGTCAAAAGATTGATCCAAGTCCGTTTGCTCAAAACATTGACCAAAGTCAGCTCAATTGAGTTTTAAAGCTCTATTTCACATTTTAATCCATTTTTCACATAAAAGCTTTCCGAAAAATTATACGGACTGCGCATGCGAGTCGAGGAATGATAAATAGTGATTTTCGAGGTCTTAGAACACATAATTATTTATTAAATTTGAAGATGACACTTTGGGTCTTCACATTCTCCACCTCTAAAACAAACGTTCATCCTCAAACGGAGTTAGAAAAGGTACCTGAGCTGGAGAAAAGATGTGGATATTTACTCTGCATGTCCGACTCGAACTCCCAGGTAGACGCCTCTACCGGTTGACCTCTCCATTGCACCCGAACTGAAGGATAACTCTTAGACCTCAACTGCAGGACCTGCCGGGTTAGAACAGCCACCGGCTCCTCCTCGTACGTCAAATCTTTGTCCAATTGGACTGAGCTGAAATTTAACACATGGGATGGATCACCACGATATTTTTGGAGCATAGACACATGGAACACCGGATGAACCGCTGATAAACTAGGTGATAATGCAAGCCTGTAGGCTACTTCACCCACCCTTTCAAGAATTTCAAAGGGTCCGATATACCTAGGGCTTAACTTGCCCTTCTTTCCGAACCTCATTACACCTTTCATAGGTGAAACCCGGAGCAATATTCTTTCTCCGACCATGAATGCAATATCATGAACTTTACGGTCGGCATAAGTCTTTTTCCTAGACTGAGCTGTGCGAAGTCGGTCCTGAATAATCTTGACCTTATCCAAGGCATTCTGTACCAAATCGGTACCCAACAATCGAGCCTCTCCTGGTTCAAACCAGCCAACTGGCGAATGACATCGCCTTCCATATAATGCCTCATATGGAGGCATCTGAATGCTCGACCGATAGCTATTATTTTAAGAAAAATCCGCAAGTGTCAAGTATTGATCCCAAGAACCTCCAAAGTCTATAACACAAGCACGAAGCATATCTTCCAATATCTGAATGGGGCGCTCAGACTGTCCGTCTGTCTGTGGATGAAATGTTGTACTCAACACAACCCGCATGCCTAACTCACGCTGTACAGCCCTCCAGAAGTGTGAGGTATACTGCATACCTCGATCTGAAATAATAGACACGGGCACACCGTGAAGGCGGACAATGTCACGAATGTAAATTTCAGCTAACCTTTCTGAAGAATAGGTAACTGCCACTGGAATGAAATGTGCTGACTTTGTCAACCTGTCCACAATGACCCAAACTGCGTCAACTTTTCTCTAAGTCCGTGGGAGTCCAACAACAAAATCCATAGTGATAAGCTCCCATTTCCACTCAGGAATTTCTAACTTCTAAAGCAAACCACCAGGTCTCTGATACTCGTACTTAACTTGCTGACAATTCAGACACCGAGCTACATATGCAACTATATCCTTTTTCATTCTCCTCCACCAATAATGTTGCCGCAAATCTTGATACATTTTGGCAGTACCTGGATGAATAGAATACCTGGAACTGTGCGCCTTTTCAAGAATTAATTCACGAAGCCCGTCAACATTAGGCACACAACTAGGACTCTGCATTCGCAGAACTCCATCTTTCCCTACAGTAACCTATTTGGCATCACCATGTCGCGTCGTGTCCTTAAGGACAAGTAAATGAGGATCATCATACTGTCACTCTCTGATGCGCTCATGTAAAAAAGACCGAGCGACTATGCAAGCTAGAACCCGATTGGGTTTTGAAATATCTAACCTCACGAACTGATTAGCCAAGGTCTGAACATCTGCAGCCAACGGCCTCTCACCAACCGGAATATACACAAGACTTCCCATACTCATAGCCTTGCTATTCAAAGCATCGGCCACCACATTGGCCTTTCCGGGGTGATACAAAATGGTGATATCATAGTCTTTCAACAATTCCAACCATCTTCTCTGCCTCAAATTAAAATCTTTTTGTTTGAAAAGATACTGAAGGCTATGATGATCAGTAAATACCTCACACGAGACACCGTAGAGATAATGCCTCCAAATCTTTAGCGCATGAACAACGGCTGCCAATTCTAAGTCATGAACAGAAAAATTCTTCTCGTGAAATTTCAACTGACACGACGCATATACAATCACCCTACCATCTTGCATTAATACTGTACCAAGCCCAATGTGATATGCGTCATAATATACTGTATACGATCCTGAACCTATGGGTAATACCAACACTGGCGTCATAGTCAAAGCGGTCTTGAGCTTCTGAAAGCTCAACTCATACTCGCCTGACCATCTGAAAGGGACACCTTTCTGGGTCAGTCTGGTCAATGGGCTTGCTATAGATGAAAACACTTCCACGAACCAACGATAGTAACCTGCTAAACCCAGAAAACTCCGGATCTCTGTAACTGAGGTAGGTCTAGGCCAATTCTGAACTGCCTCAATCTTCTTAGGATCTACCTTTATGCCTTCTACCGATACAACATGCCCCAAAAAGGAAACTGAGCTTAACCAAAACTCGCATTTTGAAAATTTAGCATATAACTGATTATTTTTCAAAGTCTGAAGCACACTCTGAAGATGCTGCTCATGCTCCTCTTGACTGCTGGAGTAAATCAAGATATCATCACTGAATACAACCACAAAAGAATCCAAATAGGTCTTGAACACCCGATTCATCAAATCCATAAATTCTACTAGGGCATTTGTCAATCCAAATGACATTACTAGGAATTTGTAATGCCCATAGCGAGTTCGAAAAGCTGTCTTAGGGACATCAGATGCCCTAATCTTCAACTGATGGTAACCAGACCTCAAATCGATCTTCAAAAATACCTTGGTACCCTGAAGCTGATCAAATAAGTCATCAATTCTTGGCAGCGGATATTTGGTTTTGATAGTGGCCTTGTTCAACTGTCGATAATCTATACACATCCGCATAGAGCCATCTTTCTTCTTTACAAATAGTACTGGTGCACCCCATGGCGAGACACTGGGTCTAATGAATTCCTGATCAAGCAAGTCTTGTAACTGCTCCTTCAATTATTTCAACTCCGGCGGGGCCATACGGTATGGTGGGATAGAAATAGGCTGAGTGCCCTGAGCCAAATCAATACAGAAGTCAATATCTCTGTCGGGTGGCATTCCCGGGAAATTTGCAAGAAATATTTCTAGAAATTCACGAACCATTGGTACTAAGTCCATAGAAGGAACATTCGCGCTGGGATCGTGAATATAAGCCAAATAGGCTAGACACCCTTTCTCGACCATACACCGAGCTTTCATATAAGAAATAACCCTACTGGCAGAATGGACAGAAGTTCCTTTCCACTCTAACCGAGGTAATCCCGACATGGCTAGGGTCACTGTCTTGGCATGACAATCCAATATAGCATTATAAGGTGACATCCAATCCATACCCAAAGATGTAATCAAAATCTACCATATCAAAAAGTAGAAGATCCACACTAGTCTCAAGACTATCAATAGTAACCACACACGAACGATACATATGATCTACTATAACAGAATCTCCCACCGGTGTAGATACACACAGAAGCACTCAGAGAATCACAAGGCACAACCAAATATGAAGCAAAATAGGAGGACACATAGGAATAAGTAGATCCTGGATCAAATAGAACTGAAGAATCTCTATGGCAAACTGGAATAATACCTGTGATCACAACATCAGATGACTCGGCCTCAGGCCTAGCTGGAAAAGCATAAAATCGGGGCTGAGCCCCACCACTCTGAACTGCGTCCCTGGGACGGCCTCTAGCTGGCTGGCCTCTACCTCTAACGGTCTGACCTACACCTCTAATGGCCTGACGTCCACCTCTAGCTGTCTGACCCGTACCTCTAGCTGGCTGAGCAGGCAGTGAAGAAACAGGTGCCGGTATGATGGCACGAGAATCCTGCCGAGATATGTTACTCGCCAACCTAGGGCAATACCTCCTGATATTACCAATGTTCCCATACTTATAACACCCATCCTGATGCCATGGCTGCTGAAGCTGGCCCGAATGGGTCGGATAACCACTTTAGTGACTATAGGAGCTGAATGTACACTAAGTGTTGGCTGCCCAGAGTAAGTCATAATAGTACCGTGACTCCCTGAAGCACAGGGAGATGCATGAAGTGCTGAATGAAATGGTCTGGGAGGATGACCCCTACCAAAATTATCCTTTCCTCCAGGCAAGGAACCACTAAAACCACCGAACGGATGAGGCCTCTTATCAGACCTATATCCTCTCTAAGTGCAAGGACCATCTCGATCCTCCTCGCGACATTAGCAACTGCCTGAAAAGAAATCTCGCTTCCGGTCTCCTTGGCCATATGAAGCCTGATAGGGTGAGTGAGTCCCTCAATAAACCTCCTCACTCTCTCTCCCTCAATAGGTAGTAAAAGGAGAGCATGACGGGCCAAATCCATAAAACGAGACTCATACTGAGTAACAGTCATACTACCCTGCTGTAGACGCTCAAATTACTTACGGTAATCCTCTCACAATGTGATAGGAAGGAACTTCTCCAGAAATAGCTGAGACAACTACTCCCAGGTAAGTGCAGGCGATCCGACTGGTCTAGTCAATGTATAATTTCTCCACCACCTCTTGGCGGATCCTGTCATCTGAAATTCAGCAAAATCAACCATATTGGTCTCAACTATACCCATGTTCCGCAGCACCTCATGACAGCGGTCAAGATAATCTTGTGGGTCCTCAGAAGGGGTACTACTGAAGTGAACTGGAAAGAGCTTAGTGCACTTATCCAGTCTCAATAAAGCCTCAAAAGACATGGGGGGCCTATCACCGGTATGTGCCGCAACAACTAGCTGAACTACCCCAACTGGTGGGGCTGCTGGTGACTGATTTTGGGGAGTCATCTGCTCCGGAGCAGGAGTAGTGGGAGTTTGTGCTCCTCCCCCAGCCTGTGAGATGGCTGGTGCCACTGGAAATGTACCATTCTGGGCCACGCCCTCCATAAGACTCACCAAACGTACTAGAGCATCCTGAAGTACTGGAGTAGCTATGAATCCTTTCGGAATATGAACTGGTCTGACTGGTACATTCTGAACTGGAACCTCATCTTGATGATCCACCTGAGGTTCTACAACAAGTGCAGCTGCTCGAGCTCTAAACTAAGCTCTACCTCTGCCTCTGCCTCGGCCTCTAGCACGACCTCGGCTTCGACCTCTACCCCTGGCTATAGTTGCCACCGGGGGCTCTGGTCCCTGTCTATTGGTAGATGTATTACGTGTTCTCACCATCTGCGAGAGAATAAGAGTAGAGTGGTTCAATTATCGATGATAGAATAAAATCACATGACGGAATAAGAAAGAAGTGATATTGTTCCTAAACTTCATAGCCTCTAAGAGATAAGTACAGATGTCTCCATACCGATCCTTCAGACTCTACTAAGCGTGCTCGTAACTAATGAGACCTATGTAACCTATCACTCTGATACCAACTGTCACGACCCCGAAATTCCCACTTTCGGACTGTGATGGCGTCTAACATTTCACTTGCTAGGCAAGCGAACGTTAGAATAATATTATCCATTTTAAAATAATTTTTAAATTTATTAATAATAAAGAAACAAATGCGGAGGTAAAGTCCGAAATGTAGAGAATAATCCATAAAGCTAACGGTGTCTAAATACCATCCCCGAATTGGTGTCACAAGTGCACGAACTTCTAGAATAATACAAATAAAGGTCTGAATAAAATAAAGCTGTCTAAAAACAAACACACAGCTAAAGTAAAGTAGACGGGGACTTCAGAACAGCGGACGTCGTGCAGTTATACCTCAAGTCTCCTCTGGTAGCTGAAATCCGAGCAAGTCTATGGTACGCCGCAGGGACCAACTCCGAAATCTGCATAAGAAGTGCAGAGTGTAGTATCAGTACAACCGACCCTATATACTGGTAAGTGTCGAGCCTAACCTCGACGAAGTAGTGACGAGGCTAAGGCAGGTCACGTACATTAACTTATATGCAATAATAGTAATAACCACAATAATAGAATTAAATTAGGTAACTCATTTCTAATAGTTGAAGCCAACTCAGCAGTCATAACCAATTATTATTTCAATGAATTTCCTTTGCAACGTGCAACCCGCTCCCACAACATATTCATTTTCAATCCTCATATATTGATTTTTAATCAAGTATATATATACTTTTCAATAAGTCTATTGCGGCGAGCAACTCGATCCACCAATATGGACTTTTAAACAAGTTTGTTGCGGCGTGCAACCTATTCCCCCAATATGGACTTTTAATAAGTCTGTTGCAGCGTGCAACCCGATCCCCCAATATGGACTTTTAATAAGTCTGTTGCAGCGTGCAACCCGATCCCCCAATATGGACTTTTAATAAGTCTGTTGCGGCATGGAACCTGATCCCCAAATATGAACTTTTAACAAGTCTGTGGCGGCGTGTAACCCAATCCCCCAATATGGACTTTTAATAAGTCTGTTGCATCGTGTAACCCGATCCCCCAATATGGACTTTTAATAAGTCTGTTGCGGCGTGCAACCTGATCCCCCAATATATTCATTTCAATTAATTTTGTTGCGGCATGCAACCCGCTCCTCCAATATATCCATTTACCAATTCTTATAGAAGAAATTTCCCCAATAAATGCAACAATTAATATAAAAATTTTAAGAAAACAAGCATACAATAATTATGATTTGATATTAAAACAAACAATGACAAATAGCAATTTATTATGGAAATCAAGGAGAAAATAGGCAGTTTACTATTTAATATGCGAAATGTCAAGTAGCAATTAATGCACATAAATCAAATCAGCATGTAGCAATTATTACAGGAATTCAAGAATTAATATTTGATAAAGAATAGGAGAGAAACAATTATCATAACAATTAATTCGCTTATTAAAACAAATTTAGGATTTTCAAACAATTATGCAAACAATTAATTTGACGACGTATAGACACTCGTCACCTCGCCTATACATTGTTCACATGCATTTCACATAACAAATAATTTAAGGGTTCTATTTCCTCAAGTCAAGGTTAACCAAGATACTTACCTCGTTTTACAATTTTAATCAATTACTTGACCATCGCTTTTCCTTTTAAATTTGTCTCCAAAAGCTTCAAATCTATCCACAAACAATTCGATTTACTCAATACGAATCATAGGAATTAATTCCATATGAATTTATTAATTCTCCGGATAAAATCCAAAATTTATATTAAAAATTGATAGTAGGACCCACGTCTTGAATCTCGAAAAAGAACTTACGAAATCCGAATATCCATTCCCAGACGAGTCCAACCATACAAAAATTATCAAATTCCGATCTCAAGTGGACCTTCAAATCTTAAATTTTCGTTTTGGGAAGATTTTATAAAAATCTGATTTTTCTCCCAAAATTTCACGGATTCATGATATAAATGAGTATGGAATCATGAAATATAATCAATATAGGATAAGGAATACTTACCCCAATGTTTTCCCATAAAAATCGCCCAAGAATCGCCTTACCCGAGCTCAAAAATGGACAATGGTTTAAAATGGGACGAATCCTATTTTCCAGAACTTAAGTTCTATTTTTCCGATTTTTACCCTTCGCGAACGTGGTCAGTGCCTCGCGTTCACGAAGCACAAATTTGTGCTGTCCAATTTTACTCTTCGCGAACGCGAAGCTTGCCTGGCTTGGCCTTTGCGAACACGAGCTTCCCTTCGCGAACGCGAAGGCAAATTTCTCTCCGGTCATTTCCCCTTCGTGAACGCGAGGCTTCAATCGCGAACGCGAAGCTTTGCATCTCGACCCTTCAGAAATGCGTTCCCTCTGTCGCGAACGCGAAGCACAAAAATGTGCCAATCCAATTTGCTCTTCGTGTTCGCGAGAGTTTCTTCGCGAACGTGAAGAAGAACACACCAGAAGCCTGAGGTTTGCAGAAACCAGATTCTTCAAAGATCGAAATCATCTTGTGGCCTATCTGAAACTCACCCGGGCCCTCGGGGCTCCAAACCAAACATGCACCCAAGTCCTAAAATATCATACAAACTTGCTCGCGCAATCAAATCGTCAAATTAACACCTAGAACTATGAATCGAATACCAAATCAAAGAAAATTTTCAAGAAAACATTAAAACTTATATTTTCACAACCGGATGTCCGAATCACGTCAAATCAACTCTGTTTCTCACCAAATTCGGAATACAAGTCATAAATATTATAGTGGACCTATACCGGGCTCCGAAACCAAAATACGGACTCGGTATCAATAAATCCAATATCAGTAAATTCTTAAAAATCATTAAGCTTTCAAACTTTTAGTTTTTCATCAAAATTCTATATCTCGGGCTAGGGACCTCGAAATTAGATTCCGGGGATACGCCCAAGTCCCAAATCATGATACAGATCTATCAAAATTGTCAAAATACTGATCCGAGTCCATTTTCTCAAAAATATTGACCAGAGTCAACTCAATTGAGTTTTAAAGCTGTATTTCACATTTTAATCCATTTTTCACACAAAAACTTTCCGAAAAATTATACGGACTGCGCATGCAAGTCGAGGAATGATAAATAGTATTTTTTGATGTCTTAGAACACAAAATTATTTATTAAATTTAAAGATGATACTTTGGGTCATCACAGATTTAGCATGCGAGGATTGGATAGTTAATTCTATATTTTCGTTTATTTTATGATATCTCTTGTTCCAGGCTTTAATTGTTATATGTCTTTACTTGGATTCTACGCCATATTTGTTACTTGTCGTTTAATTATTACTTTGCCTTAATTTGTTCATTTCTCACATTGTTTTTGCTTATTTGCTACCTGTTTATGCATACCTTAATTGCATATCTTAATTGTCACATGTTTTACCTGTTTCTCTTATTTATTTTTTTAGTATCTGTTACACTCTATAATGTTGTTTCACTTGCGTGATTTGTTTAACTATAATGTACAGATGAATTGGTAAAGTTTGAGATTTCGAGATGTTAGATATTCTTCGATTATTCTGTGGTTCTTTATTATCTTGTACATTTACCTTTTTGATGTAGATATTATGTAAATATTGTTGTTGAATTGTTTATGTTGATTTATGAAAATGTTTGGGGAGTGGGTTGGACGCCACTACATAAATGGAAAGGTATTGAAATAAAATAAAGGAATAAGGACGGATTATGATATGAACAGATGATGATATGGTGGGATTGGGTTGCACGCCGCAATTGGATATATTGTAATTACTTGTGATTGTTGAGTCATCATCGGTAATGTGATATGAGACTTGAGACTTTGTTATTCTGGACTCTCTAGTAGTTGAATTTTAGATTTGTTTTCATGAGTTAACAGCTTTATTTCTATTCCTGTTTTTCCTGTTATTATTATTATTTTGTGCAAGTTATTTGTAAGTGACTTGTCATAGCCTCGTCATTACTTCGTCGAGGTTAGGCTCGACACTTACAGAGTACATGGGGTCAGTTGTATTTATACTATATTCTGTACTTCTTGTGCAGATACCGGTGTGGGTCCCAGCGACACGAACTGTTCGGATTCAGCAACTGTTTGGAGACTTGAGTTATGGTTACACGACGTCCGCAGCCCTGAAGTCCCCTTGAATTCTATCGTTATTGTTTATTTTAGCTTCAAACAATTGTATGTTATTCAGACTTTATCTGTAGCACTCTAGATGCTCGTGTATTCATGACTCCTAATTATAAAATATGTTTAGATTACGTTATTTAGCATTATATTACTCTATTTCAGACTATTAAGGTTATTATTGATAACGTTCGATTTGGATTGTTAAAATTGGTTAACTAACTTAGCTAACATTGGCTTGCTTATCAAGTGAAATATTACACGTCATCACGATCCCGAAGGTGGGATTCCGGGTCGTGACAATTTTCAAAAACTTGTATTTTCTCTTTAACTTTTATTTTATAACTCAAACACAATTATTATATAATTTTAATGTGATTTTTAAAAGTTTATACTCATCGAAATGGATATACGCACGCTTTAAGACTAGTCTTCAAAATTGCAAATACACGAGAGCGATGCAGATTCCTACTATTAATAAAGGAGAGTTGAGGAGCTTGGGGTCGTCAGGAGTATCTTGGGAATTTTAGGTCTATCTTTCTTACTAGAGGAGGTAAAGCCCGTGCTGCGCACGAGCCCAATATTGAAAATCTAAAATTATTTAGAGGTGTTCGAATATTTTTAAATAATCTTTTCAAATATTTAAGGGAAAATTTATAAAATATTTAAGTATTTAACTGATTAAAATATGTATATTGGCCGAAGAATAAATAATATATATTGCATGGGTTAGTAATAGAAATTGTTCCAAGTGCATACAAGCACTTAACTTCACGAACAAAAGTGTAGATGGCATCCATAATTAAAGAAACTCAATAATCATTATTCGGTTGTATTCACCAATAATTTCAAATAGCTTCTGAATTTTAAAATGCCTAATATCTAATTTAATATACATAAAGTAAGATATGTAAGGTTCCAAAACAGGTTATGCATTGATCAATTTTTCATGTATCAATTATTATTAGCCCGTTAATAAATTAACAAAAAACTGTCCCAATTTATTTCATCCATATGAATAACCAAGGAGCTTGAATTTTTCTTCGTTGACATTTGATTAGTTAATAATATAAAATAAAATGCTATTTCTTTTTTTTTTTAACAGAAGGAAAAATAATCATAAAATACAAATGATAAAGATATTAACCGTTGGACAATAATACCATGAGTTCTAATTGGATTCCATGATATTAACCTCAATTTCTCTTGTCAAAAGGAATGCAAGATTCACATAAGATATAAAAATATAATTAATTTATCATTAATATATAAACTAAATTGGAGCTAGTGTTTTATTTTCAAAATGGGAATGGCTTGAGTAATGATTGATAAAAGTAACTTAACGTTTTGATTTCAGATGGTGCAATATCATTTAAGAATTGGCCTTATGTAAATAATTTGTGGCTTGGTTATAATAGTTAATATTCTCCTTGTTCTTATTTTAAAATCAAATAAGAAATTAAGAGAAAAAGTGTTTGCACACTTCTAAAAATATTAAAACAAACAATTGATTACAAACTTTTAAACATTATATATTTAGAAAAATATAGAACTTTTACTTTACATTTAGGAAGGTAAATTGTTGGATTTTCATTTTTTATATTTTGAACTATCTTATAATACATCTTGCGATGTAATTAAATACAAAGCTCCTCACAACCCCAAATAAAATTTGATTAATAAAAACTATATAGTAACAAATAAATGATATTATCTGTAACGACCCTGTCAAGACCCAATTTTTCCTCCGTTGGGTATCGTGATGGCACCTAATCTTAGAGACTGGGTAAGCCTAATATTTACTGAGTAACAACAATAACAAAGGAAATCTAACAGTCTCGTTATAGAAATCTTTACAAAATTTATAATTTTTTCCCAAAACCGGTAGTACAAGTCATAAGCTCTACAGAGTTTACTACAACTTCTAAATACAATTGTTCGGAAGTAAGTAAAAATAGTGTAAATAAAAAATAGGAAGGTGACTCTGAAGCCTGCGAACGCAGCGGCAGGTTTACCTTGAGTCTCCTCAGCAAGGATTCGCACAGCTACTAACGATCGATATATGGATCTGCACAAAATGTGCATAAGTATAGTATGAACACACCACAGCGGTGCCCAGTAAGTATCAAGACTAACCTCGGTGAAGTAGTGACGAGAACTAGTCAAGACACCCACTAGTCTAATAAACTGAACAAGCATAAGTATAGGGATTATAGAACATGACATCTATCTAAGGACTCCGCGATATGGCTAACGACATAGCAAATGCAATAAGAAAGGAAAAATAGCAAGTAACAGCGGAACACCAGAATAAGACACAGAAGAATGAACGGAAACATAACCCAAATCCGAAAATCATAATACAGTAAAGGCAAGTAGTAACGCAGCAGTTGCAATAGTTTTCACATCAGGTCTCAGCCAACAAACTCCAATAAATTAGTCAAATTCATCAAGTGTAAACTTTCACCCGTAAGTTTTTAAATTGAGGTCAAGAAATTATTTTTGAAATATACTTCCTTCAAATAAATATCTTTCAAACATAGTTCTTTCAAGATAAAAACCTTTCAAATATAAACTTTTCAAATAATTAGCCTTCAAACATAGTTCTTTCAAGATAAATACTTTTCAAGTATAACTCTTTCAAATAAATATGCTTCAAACATAGTTCCTTCAAGATAAATACTTTTCAAGTAATATCCTTCGAGTATAAGTCATCTTGTAACACCTAAGCATGGAAGATTAGCAGCTCCGAACATTGATTTAACCACAGGGTAAATCTACCAGGATATCGTCCCGTAGTCCAGAATTAATTATGCAGTACAGGGGGGAGGAAAATCTCTCGAAATATGTCCGTAGTCCCAAAATAAATATGGAGTGCTGGGGGATCTTTCGGAATACGTCCGTAGTCCCAAAGTAAATATGCAAGACAGGGGGATCTCTCGGAATATGTCCGTAGTCCCAATGTAAATATGCAGTGCTGGGGGATCTCCCAGAATACGTCCGTAGTCCCAATTTAAATATGCAGTGCTGGAGGATCTCCCGGAATACGTCCGTAGTCCCAAAATAAATATGCAGTGCTGGGGGATCTCCCTAAATACATCCGTAGTCCCAATTTAAATATGCAGCGCAAACAACAGAGATAACAACTATAACACGACAGAAACCTCGCACATCACCACAACAAGTACAAAAGCAACAATGGCAGAAATGCAAAGTGCGGAAGCAAATCAACTCAAGAATTTAAATCACAGGAACGGTAGAACTTATTCACAAGGAATAACCACAATAAAGAATGCTAGGCACAAGGAGAACAGCTTAATAAGGAAAAACAAAACAAAATATAGCAACGATTCCACAATCTTCAAGTCAACAATAAGAAGTCAACACGAGTCAAATAGTTTCAAATAATGGCAAGTCAACTAAGATATAGGTTATCTAAACTCCTTTTGAGGTCGAGCAATTACGAGGAATATTCAACAATTCAAGTAAGGATAAGCAGCGGAAGATAATCATAACTCCAATTAAGACTAAACAATTATAGGATGAGAAAATAATGATTTCAATTAAAGATAAGCAGTTATGAGAAATATAGCACGACGATAGAAGAGGTAACATCTTTGGTTAAGTCGATTAAGGGTCAAATAGACGGTAACAGTGAATCCTAAAGCAGGTATCTCGAATCAAAGCATGTAGAGTGAAACTAACAAATAGGAATTGTAGCGTATCAAGAACAACATCATACACGGTGAATATAAGGACATAAGAACCCTAAAAGGCCAACTTTCCACAAATAAGTTTGAGCACGCACTCGTCACATCGCGTACACAGACTACAATCAACATAGATGACTCAAATCCTAAGGGGTAGTTTCCCCCACACAAGATTAGGCAAGATACTTACCTCGACTCGCTCGACTTAATCCGAAACCACACTCTTGCCACAAGTATCCAACTCTGAATGGCCCAAATCTAATCAAATCAATTGCATAATGTAAATAATACTACAAGTAACTACTTTAGCTAATGAATTCGAAACTAAGGCAAGAAAATAAGAAAAACGCCCAAAACGTCTCCTCAGGCCCACGACTCGGAATCGGGTAAAAGTTACCAATTTAGAATACCCATTCACTCATGAGACCACTCGTACAAAAATCATTTAAATCTGATGCCAAGAACTCGATCAAAACTCAAAAATTCAATTAGGGAACTTTTCCCCCTATTTCTTACATTTATCACCCAATTACCTTGATTAAATGAGAAAAACTACAATAGGTTAATGCAATAAAACTAAATTCGAGTAAAAAATCGTTACCCACAAGATTCCTCTGAAAATCCCTCAAAGAATTGCCTTCTCCCGAGCTCAAAATCAAAAATGGAGTGAAAATGAACTAACCCTTGATTCCAACCCATTTTCTACCCAGCGATCCTCGCACCTGCAACCATTTCTCGCACCTGGGCCTACTGCACCTGCGGTCTAACCAGTCGCACCTGCGAAAGTCACTAACTCCCACAGTCTCCGCACCTGTGAGCCTTCTGTGCATCTACGGGCATCGCAGATGCGGAACCTCCTCGCAACTGCGACCCTAGGCCAATTCTCAATTCTCGCATCTGCACTACCATCTCCGCACGTGCGAGTCCGCACCTGCGGTTCCCACTAAGCAGGTGCAAAACACCAGACAGAAGAAAAACTATAGCATGGCCTAAGTCCAAAAATTCATTCGTTAAGCATCTGAAACACACCCGAGGCCCCCGGGACCTTAACCAAACATACCAACCAATCCTATAACACCATACGATCTTAGTCGAGCCTTCAAACCACATTGAACGACATCAAAAACATGAATGGAGCACGGATTCAAGCCTAAGGAACTTTGAATTTTCCAAATTCTACAAATGACGCTGAAACATAACAAAACTAGTCCGAATGACTTCAAATTTCACATACAGGTCACAAATGACACTACGAAACTACAGCCACTTCCGGAATTCCATTCTGGGCTCGATATCAAAATTCACTGCCGATCGAAATCGCCAAAAATCTAATTTTCGCCAATTCAAGCCTAAATCTAATACGGACCTCCAAAACACATTCCGGGTGCGCTCCTAAGCCCAAAAATACCATACGAAGCTGTTGACATCATCCATAACTCATTCCGGAGCCGTTTACACAAAATGTCAAATTTCGGTCAAATTCTCACCGCTTAAGCTTTCAAAACTAGAATCCTTCTTCCAATTCGACTCTGAATCATCCGGCAACTGAATACAACCATGCACGCAGGTCGATATACAAAATGTGAAGCTGCTCAAGGCCTTATGCTGCCAAACGGAGCTTAAATTATCAAAACGACCGGTCGGGTTATTACATTCTCCACCTCTTAAAATAACTGTTCGTCCTCGAACGTGCCAAGATTCGCCTCGAAATTATAAAACCACTGAAAGCACACTTCCAACATACACCCGCAGCTGATCCCACATAACCATAATCTACGTAATCCTGACGACACCATATCAACTGCAATTTAGCCTTTCTACCAACACTGATAAGCCTTATACCCCAAATTCTCACCTTCTATTCATTTACAAAAAGACCCGATTCTAAATCCATATCCGGTATCAGTCTCAACCAGCTACACCAACTCATGCCTTCACCCATAAGGTATGACTACACAATATAACACACCACACATAGGCCCTTAATAACACTTCTGATCCCAATAACTGCCCGAAATCAACCCAGCACCGGCAATTAGCCTCATATCCGATAGAACTCTGTTTCAAACCTCCATAACACTGATAATAATGCAAGAAACATGAAGACCTAATAATTTGACACCTGAATCACCGAGCCACAACTAACACCACCGGGCATACACCCCGCAAGCTAAAACTCAAGAAGCACAGAACGAAATTGACTGAATATGAAAAGAGAAACATATAAGGAAACTACCAAACAAGCCCGGGAGTCACAACTCTCTATCAATACTAACCTACAAAACAATATAACAAGGAAAGAATTAAAGCATATGAACAATCACAAGGGTCCCATCCTGATATAACTTCCACCGCGGTACTCAGCCCGGTTCAAACATAGCGAATCACAAGAGATCACGAGGGTCTCGCCCTCAACTCTAAATCACATATCGAATATATATCATACCAATTAAAATCTTCCATTAACCCAGCTCTGCCAATAAATCACAACACTCGCTGAACTCTCACCCCGGTAGAGTATCAAATCACAGCTCGTAACCAAAATACTTAGGAAAAATCACATCAAGCTTACCATGATGAACAACCAGGACTCACTTCTAGTCTCATCACTCTCAATGATGAATAAAAACAATGATAGACATGGGCTACCACTCATAGAATATCCCAACAAGAGCAAACACGAAAATAGAGTGCAAAGCATGAAACTCACTCATAAATGAAGCAACAAATAGGGGATTCGTCCCGACTAGCAGAACATGAATGAAATACAAATGGTGCCCCTCTGTAACAGATCAAAACATACATGTATGATAATATCTGGCACAACGGCCTCCAGCCTACTATATGAAACACATCATCGGGTTGGGCCTCCCTCTCTTGGGCGCCCTCTACTCACCCGAATAACTCGTTGTGACATACCTGCCCGAAGCCTAGGACAATCTCTTACCATGTGGCGGATATATCCACACTCAAATCAAACTCTCTGCTGACATGGCTGTGGAAACTGAGCAGTACAAGTACTCTAAGACCCATGAGCACCTGAAACACTGCGCAAAGCCGGAAGTGTAACTGAACTGGTTGACCCACCAAACTCGTACCATGTCGTACCCTGCCTCCAAAATAAGGACCTGTAGATCTCTCCAGTCTACGAGGTCTCTTTGCCTCCCTGTACTCTCTCTCCTGATCTCGTCTGTTCTCTCACTCCCGCTCACACATGCCCTCTAACCTGCGAGCGATCCCTACCACCTGCTGAAACGAAACATATGACTCCAACTCTCGAGCCATGCTGAACCAAATATCATGCCTGATCCCCTCAATGAATCTATGGACTCGCCCTCTAACTGAAGTGACCAAGGCAGGTGCATGCCTGGCCAAATCACTGAATCTGACGGCACACCCTAATACTGACATAGTGCCCAGATGCAACTGCTCAAACTCCGCGCGCCATGCATCCTGAAGGGACTGAGGTACAAACTTTCTCCAAAACATCTCTGAAAGCTGAACCCATATAAGTGAAGCTGCATTGGCCGGGCTACCCAACTCATGTGCCTGCCACCACTGATGAGTTGCTCCCTTAAGCTGGAACGTAGTAAAAGCAACCCCACTCGTCTCAACAATATCCATAGTGCGGAGGATGCTATGGCACTCTTGCAGAAAACCCTGTGCACTCTCTGAAGCCAAACTGCTGAATGTAGGAGGGTTATATCTCTTGAACCTTGCAAATCTAAGCTGCCCTTCCTCGGATGCTGTTGCTCTGACCATAAGCTAACTGGAACCACAGCCTATGTCACCATGACACCTGGAACCTGACCAACGTGAACTCGCTGCTCTGGAGTGTGGGCGGCGGGAGTCTGGGCTCCTCCCCCGGTCTGTGAAGTAACTGGTGCAACCGAAAATAACCCCGCCTGAGCCAATATACCAAACATGCTTAGGAACTGTGCTAAAGTCTCCTAAAGTCCGGGGGTAATAGCACGCGCCTTCGATACTTGCCCCCCAACTGGAACTACTGGCGGCTCCCCAACTGCTACTCTGGTAGGTGCCCAAGCTGCAGCACATACTCCTCGTCGGCATCTGCCTCTGACCATAGCGGCATCTACTCCGGGGGTAACATCATCAGGAACCGCAGCTCGTGTCCTCACCATTTGTGAGAGAATGCAATGGTATATTTCAAACTTCAAGATCAATGAACTCGTACGATAGGAATGAAGGAAGTGAAATTGTCCTAATAGTTTTGTAGCCTCTCGAAGATAAGTACATACGTCTTCGTACCGATCCGCAAGACTCTACTAAACTCGCTTATGACTCGTAGCACCTATGAACCTAGAGCTCTGATACCAACTTGTCACGACCCAATTTCCACTATGTTGGGTATCGTGATGGCATCTAATCTTAGGGACTAGGTAAGCCTAACATTTACTGAGTAACAATAATAATAAAGGAAATCTAACAGTATCGATATAGATATCTTTAAAACATTTACAATTGTTTCTCAAAACTGGTAGTACAGGTCATAAGCTCTACAGAGTTTACTACAACTTCTAAATACAATTGTTCGGAAGTAAGTAAAAACAGTGTAAATACAAAATAGGAAGGTGACTCTAAAGCCTGCGAACGCAGCGGCAGGTTTACCTTGAGTCTCCTCAGCAAGGATCCACACAGCTACTAATGATTGATACCTGGATCTGCACAAAATATGCAGAAGTGTAGTATGAGCACACCACAGCGGTTCCCAGTAAGTATCAAGACTAACCTCTGTGAAATAGCGACGAGGACCAGTTAAGACACCCACTGGTCTAATAAACTGAACAAGTATAAGTATAGGGATGACAGAACATGACATCTATCTAAGGACCCCGCAATATGACTAACGACATAGCAACTGCAATAAGGAAGGAAAAACAACAAGTAACAGCGGAACACCAAAATAAGACACAGAAGAATGAACGGAAACACAACCCAAATCCGAAAATCACAATACAGTAAAGTCAAGTTGTAACTCAGCAGCTGCAACAGTTTTCACATCAGGTCTCAGCTAACAAACCCCAATAAATTAGTCAAATCCTTCAAGTGTAAACTTTCACCCGTAAGTTTTTAAATTGATGTCTTTAGAATATAATCCTTTCCAAAAAGAAATTATTTTTGAAATATACTTCTTTCAAATAAATATCTTTCAAACATAGTTCTTTCAAGATAAAAATCTTTCAAATATAAACTTTTCAAATAATTAGCCTTCAAACATAATTCTTTCAAGATAAATACTTTTCAAGTATAAACCTTTCAAATAAATATCCTCCAAACATAGTTCCTTCAAGATAAATACTTTTCAAGTATAAACTTTTCAAGTAATATCCTTCGAGTATAAGTCACCTGTGACACCTAAGCATGAAAGATTAGTAGCTTCGAACACAGATATAATCACAGGGGAAATCTACTGGGATACCGTCCCGTAGTCCCGAATTAATTATGCAGTACGGGGGAGGGGGGATCTCCCAGAATACGTTCGTAGTCCCAAAATAAATATGCAGTGTTGGGGCATTTCCCGGAATACGTCTGTAGTCCCAAAGTAAATATGCAAGATAGGGGGATCTCCCGGAATATATCCGTAATCCCAATTTAAATATGTAGTGCTGGGAGATCTCCCAAAATACGTTCCGTAGTCCCAAAATAAATATGCAGTGTTGGGGGATCTCCCGAAATATGTCTGTAGTCCCAATTTAAATATGCAGCGCAAATAACAGAGATAACAACTATAACACGACAGAAACCTCGTACATCACCACAACAAGTACAAAAGCAACAATGATAGAAATGCAAAGTACAGCGAGCAAATCAACTCAAGAATTTAAATCACAAGAACGGTAGAACTCATTCACAAGGAATAACCATAGTAAAGAATGCTAGGCACAAGGAGAACATCTTAACAAGGGAAAACAAAATAAAATGTAGCAACGATTCCACAATATTCAAGTCAAAAATAAGAAGCCAACACGAGTCAAATAGTTCCAAATAATGGCAACTCAACTAAGATATAGGTTATCAAATTCCTTTTGAGGTTGAGCATTTATGAGGAATATTCAACAATTCAAGTAAGGATAAGCAGCGGAAGATAATCATAACTCCAATTAAGACTAAACAATTATAGGATGAGAAAATAATGATTTCAATTAAAGATAAGCAGTTATGAAAAATATAGCACGACGATAGAAGAGGTAAAATCTTTGATTAAGTCGAATAAGGGTGAAATAGACAGTAAGATTGAATCCTACGGCAATTATCTCTAATCAAAGTATCTAGAGGTGAAACTAGCAAATAGGAATTCAAGCGTATCAAGAACAATATCATACACGGTGAATATAAGGAAATAAGAACCCTAAAAGGCCAACTTTCCAGAAATAAGTCTGAGCACGCACTCGTCACCTCGCGCACACAGACTACAATCAACATAGATGAGTCAAATCGTAAGGGGTAGTTTCCCCCACACAAGGTTAGGCAAGATACTTACCTCGAATTGCTCGACTCAATCTGAAACCACGCTCTTGCCACGAGTATCCAACTCCGAATGGCCCAAATCTAATCAAATCAATTGCATAATGTAAATAATACTACAAGTAACTACTTTAGCTAATGAATTCGAAGCTAAGGCAAGAAAATAGGAAAAATGCCCAAAAGGTCTCCCCGGGCCCACGACTCGGAATCGGGTAAAAGCTACCAATTTAGAACACCCATTCACTCACGAGACCACTCGTACTAAAATCATTTAAATCCGATGCCTAAAACTCGATCAAAACTCAGAATTTCGATTGGGGAACTTTTCCCCCCATTTCTTACATTTCTCACCCAATTACCTTGATTAAATGAGGAAAATTACAATAGGTTAATGCAATAAAACCAAATTCGAGTAAGAAATCATTACCCACAAGATTCCTCTTAAAATCTCTCAAAGAATCGCCTTCTCCCGAGCTCAAAATAAAAAATGGAGTAAAAATGAACTAACCCTCGATTCCAACCCCTTTGCTGCCCAGCGATCCTCGCACCTGCGACTATTTCTTGCACCTGCGCCTACCGCACCTGCGGTCTAACCAGTCGCACCTGCGGAAGTCACTAACTCCCATAGTCTCCGCACCTGCGAGCCTTCTATGCATTTGCGGGCATCGCAGATGCGGAACCTCCTCATACCTACGACCCCAGGCCAACTCTCAATTCTTGCATCTGCACTTCCATCTCCGCACGTGCAAGTCCACACCTTCGGTTCCCACTATGCAGGTGCGAAACACCAGACACCAGAAAAACTACAGCAATGGCCTAAGTCCAAAAATTCATCTGTTAAGCATCCAAAACACACCCAGGTGCGCTCCTAAGCCCAAAAACACCATACGAAGCTGTTGACATCATCCATAACTCATTCCGGAGCCGTTTACACAAAAGGTCAAATTTCGGTCAAATTCTCACCGCTTAAGCTTCCAAAACTAGAATTCTTCTTCTAATTCGACTCTGAATCATCCGGCAATTGAATCCAACCATGCACGCAGGTCGATATACAAAATGTGAAGCTTCTCAAGGCCTTATGTCGCCGAACGGAGCTTAAATTATCAAAACGACCGGTCGGATCGTTACATTCTCTACCTCTTAAAATAAATGTTCGTCCTCAAACGTGCCAAGATTCGCCTCGAACTCATAAAATCACTGAAAGCACACTTCCAACATACACCCGCAGCTGATCCCATGTCACCCTAATCTACGTAAGCCTGACGACACCATATCAACTGCAATTTAGCCTTTCTACCAACACTGATAAGCCTCATACCCCAAATTCTCACCTTCTATTCATTTACAAAAAGACCCGATTCTAAATCCATATCCGGTATCAGTCTCAACCAGCTACACCAACTCATGCCTACACCCACAAGGTACGACTACACAATATAACACACCACACATAGGCCCTTAATAACACTTCTGATCCCAATAACTGCCTGAAATCAACCCAGCACCGGCAATTAGCCTCATATCCGATAGAACTGTGTTTCAAACCTCCATAACACTGATAATAATGCAAGAAACATGAAGACCTCATAATTTGACACCTGAATCACCAAGCCACAACTAACACCACCGGGCATACACCCCGCAAGCTAAAACTTAAGAAGCACAGAACGAAATTGACTGAATATGAAAAGAGAAACACATAAGAAAACTACCAAACAAGCCCGACAGTCACAACTCTCTATCAATACTTACCTACAAAACAATATAACAAGGAAAGAATTAAAGAATATGAACAATCACAAGGGTCTCATCCTGATATAACTACCACCGCGGTACTCAGCCCGGTTCAAACATATCGAATCACAAGAGATCACGAGGGTCTTGCCCTCAACTCTAAATCACATATCGATTATATATCATACCAATTGAAATCTTCCACTAACTTAGCTCTGCCAATAAATCACAACACTCGCTGAACTCTCACCCCGGTAGAGTATCAAATCATAGCTCGTAACTAAAATATTCAGGAAAAATAATATCAAGCATACCAATAGAGCCTTATGCTTCCGAACAGAACATAAATTATCAAAATGATCGATCGGGTCGTTATATACCCAACCGATCGTTTTGAGCCCTAGAGCGTCATTCAGCAGTTCAAGGGATTGAGTAGCTTCATTTCAGGTGTTATGACTAGTACGTGTGGTCGGAATTAAATTTCAGGAAGTTCGGAATTAATTTGGAAAGAAAATTCTAAATTTGGAAGCTTTAAGTTGGAAGAGTTGACCAAACTTTGACTTTTGAGTAAAGGACCGCAGAATCGAGATTTGAAGGTACCAACAGATTCATATAATGATTTTAGACTTGGGCGTATGTCCGTATCGGGTTTTGGATAATCCGGGAGTGTTTCGGCACCTATTGCGAAAGTTAGCATTTTGGAAGAATTCCATAAATTTTGAGTCGGGGAGTAGCTCCGTATGGTAATTCTGGAATTGAGAGCACGTCCGGAAGTGGATCCGAAGGTCGGTAGGTCATTTTGGAGTCATTTGGCTAATGCTAGAATTTTGAAGGTTTTTGAGAAGTTTGACCGGAAGTGAACTTTTTTATATCGGGGTCGGAATCTGATTCCGGAAGTTTGAGTAGGTCCGTAATGTCAATTATGACTTGTGTGCAAAATTTGAGGTCAATCGGACTTGATTTGATAGGTTTCGACATCGGATGTGGGAGTTAGAAGTTTAATAGTTTATTAGGCTTGAATTGATGCGCAATTCATGGTTTTGATGTTATTTGATGTGATTTAAGGCTTCGATCAAGTTTGTGTCATGTTTTGGGACAGGTTGGTATGATTGGACGGGGTCCCGGGGGCCTCGGGTGTGTTTCGGGTCATTTTTCCCATGTTTTCCTGCTACTGATGTTGGTTCCGGTGTCCTTCATCGCGAACGCGGGGAGGAGATTGCGTTCACGAATAAGATTTGTAGGCTGGAGGAAATTACTCTTCGCGAACGCGAAGGGTCAGACGCGAAGGAGATTTTGGGCAGTGGCATTTTGGCCTTCACAAACGCGAGAGTTGGAATACGAACGCGAAGGAGAAAGGGTCAGAATCTTCGCAAATGCGAGGTATAGGTTGCGAACGCGAAGAAGAATTCTGGGGTAGAGTCTTTGGCCTTCGAGAACGCGAGGCTTTGGTCGCAAATGCAAAGAAGGACAGACCTGGGCTGGGCAGAACGTTTTATAAACGGGGTTTGAGTTCATTTCACCATTTTCACATGGCTTGGACGATTTTTGGAGCTTTTGAAGAGGGGATTTCATCATCAAGCATGAGGTAAGTAATTTCTACTAGTTGTGAGTTAAATACAAGGTTTATACATGGATTTATACATGAAAATTTGTAGAAATTTGGGATTTTTAAGAAAAACCTAAAAATTGGTATTTTTGGATTTTAACCACGGAAATGACTATGGAATTGGATGGAAATGGTATATTTGAGTTTTTGAGGTTATGGGTAACGATTTTCTCCGAAATTATCCGGAATCCGGGCACGTGGGCCTGGGGTGAATTTTAGAAATTTTACCATTTTGAGTTGAGTAATTTATTTAATAGCCTAATTTCGAATTTTTAAACATGTATTAATTATTTCATATAACGTTTGGATAGTTTCGGATTTTCGGCGCCGAATTGGGATTTTTACACGACAACGTGATCGGAAGTGGGCATTGAGACAAGGTAAGTCTCTTGTCTAATCTTGTGAGGGATAAATTACCCCATAGATAATTTAATTAATAATTATTGCTAATTGTGGGGGCTACGTACGCACGAGGTAACGAGAGTCCGTGCGTAGCTACTATTAATGCTAAAGTTCGGGTAGTTTAGGACTCAAAGCATGAATTACTTGTGCAAGTTGTATTCTTTACTTAATTAAAATTATATATTATGAATTGTTAGGTAAAAATATTAAATGATGAAAATCTCTTATGCTTAATTTTCTGTTTAAATTAATTAATTGTTAAAAGAAATTATTCATTCCTCTCGAATTGATCTTATAATAAATATACTCTCCTTCCGGAGATACATAAGAAAAATGTCCTCCTTTCTTGTGAAGCGGGCAGAACGTGTTGTACGTCCCTCGGCAGTATACACGACACTTTGGATCGGGTCGTACGACCTCGTCATAAATAGTGCCTAATAATAATAATTACACAATACTTTGATAGTTTATTGCAGCTTGTGAAGCTAATTGATAAATTGGAAATGATTGGAATTGGAAATAATTAATTATTATTTCTGCTTGTTGAGGAAATTATTGTTATTCCTGTAAATGAGGCTAATTGATAAATTGGAAATTTATTGGAATTAAAGGAATTTAATTATTTCTGCTAGTTAAAGAAAATTATTGTAAATTCTATAAATCATGTTGATCTAGATATTGTTATTTTTATTTTTGTTTATTATTATTGACTCTTAGTGAGTGTCAAAGTCGGCCATCTCATCTCTACCTCTTCGAGATTAGGCTTGATACTTACTGGGTACACGTTATTTTCGTACTCATGCTACACTTGCTGCACATTTTATTGTGTAGGTACAGATATATCTAGCGGTCTTGTGGGCGCGGAGGTATGGTTAAAAATGCGGGGACTTAGGTGAGCTGCATTCTATATTACGATCTGCATCCAATAGAGTCTCCTTCAGAGTTATTATATTTTTCTTGTCTAATTTGTATTCTAGACAGATACTATATTTTATTTTAACTCCCTAGTAAATGCTCATGCACTTGTGACACAGGGTTTTAGGAGAAATTATGCGCTGTTTAGTAATTTAGTTGCTAAATTATTTATCACTTACTCTATGAGCTCTATCTTTATTATTAAATTGAGGAAATTCTTTATTTCAAAAATACTAAAATGGGCAATTAAGTTAATTGATTATGGTTGGCTTGCTGACAGCGGTGTCCGGTGCCATCACGACCTTATTGGATTTTGGGTCGTGACAACATGGTATCAGAGCACTAGGTTCACTTAGGTCTCAATAGGCATGAGCAAGTCTAGTAGAGTCTTGTGGATCGGTACGGAGACGTCTGTACTTATCTTCGAGAGGCTACAGGGCTGTTAGGAGCATTTTCCCTTCTTGATTCCTCATTGTGCGATTCGATTCCTTTGAGACTTATGCCTTTGTTTCTTTCCTACTCGATATTATGCGACGTGAATTGCTTGTTATAAATCAGGAATTGAGGAATTTTAATGGTACTACAGATGTGGTGCAGGATGTTTCTCCCCGCATAATTGATTGGGCTATTGTCGTCGCCTTGCAGAACCATGTTCTGTCATTTCAGCTCAGTAGCTATATTTCGGATAGTTTTTGAGGCTATGCACAAGTTGCTACGATGTTCATGAGTTATTATCTCGCAGAATTGATGTAATGGTGGGGTGCTCGTTTATGTGTCGACACAATGAATGAATTAAAAGAAGGTTTTTCTCAGTACATGATGTAGAGTTTTGGCATTTAATCCCAGCAATGGAAAGGTAATCGTACTATGAATGTTCAGGTTTGGGGTTGATGGAGTAATGAGGCATGATACTTTCGAGCGTGGTAGAGTTCTCAATTGTGATGGGGTGTCATCGCCTTGTTAAATGCATTAAGGTTCGCCGGTGTTATGGTTTTCTTCAACTAGCCTTCATGGCTGGGTGTTAGGAATTGGTGTCGGGGAAATAGTTATCAGAATTCGCGGTGTGCAGTGGTTCAGGATCAAATCGATATTCCTGGTGTTGATATCTCGAGAAGGATGATGTTCAGAGAGGTTTAAAGCTGGTAGCGATCTATTGGTTCAAGTGCTACAGAGACGGATTTTGGGTTAAGGCAACAATTGGGCAATGGAGGATGAGGAAGGACATGTGAGAGGTGTCTTGTGGTGGTTAAGTTCCTAGAAAGCCAAGTGTGAGAAAACAGAAGTCGAGTGGTTATTTAAAGAAGAGGGTTTGGCCAAAGTAGGAGAGTGTCAAGGTAGCATATGTACGTGGTAGGATAATTACACGTATTGAGGAAATTTTGGAGTGATTTGGGGTTATGATGGATAGTGACTAAGTCTACAGACTTAAGTTGCAATATTGGCTGCTATATTGAGGAAGATCGGATACGACAGGAGGGAGTTGCTTAATATGAAGAAGGATGCAACATGAACTTGGATTGGGGTGTATCGTTGCACTTTTAGTTGATGTCAACGAGGAGTGAACGGACTTGAACAGCTAGTGAACGACCACGGGCTCAGAATGGTTTGTTGGTTTAGTGGTAATAGTACTTGGTGCAGCGTTGTTGGAGGATGTCAGCATGGAATTTCCACAGGTAGGATATCTCCTGTGAGCAGGTTAGCGGGTGCGTGGTGTTGATGGAGCTTCTACGAAGAATTTTATTGGTTATCCAGTAAGAGATTGAATATGTGAATGTGGCTAGTGATTCAGAATCTTCATGAAATGTTTAACATATGGATTTTGAGGGAATTTGATGGGTTGATTGTGCAAGATCATGTCAATAGGGGATAAGAAATCTTGGTGGGTTCCAGAGTTATGTAATTGCAGCTTCAAGCTAAGTGGGAAAGCCCCATCGTCTACAATTGGATTGCACGGTTGTCTATTTGTAAGGTTTCTGGTTATTGGTGTATTGGTGGGTCATTACAACTAAGGAAGGAAGACGTCATGGGTAATTTGAGCAAAGTATTTGGGGAATGTATGCTATATTTGGCCTTATCAATTAATGTTCAAGCTTTGGGAAGACTCAGGGTTTCTGCTTCATGTGGAGGTGATGTAAAAGGAAAGTGATCTAGCTGGGTGCTTCGTTGTGAGGGTATTCATGTACTAACGGGGCAATGGAGTTTGATTATATTTGAGACTAGGTCAGAGTGGGTGATTCATAGAAACGGTTCAGTGAGTTTAAGAATTTAAGTCTGGTACTTGAAGATTTTGGTTCCGCGTTATGGTTAAGGATCGAGTTTTGTAGTGAATTGCGAACGGGACTTGGAGTGTTCTATATTATTGTCGGGTAAGCGGTGCAGTGTTGGAGGAAAGGAAGAAATGGCTTAGGATTTGCAGGAGGTTCTGCATAATGTGTATACCAGTCGGAGAGACTATCGTCCGCTGGAGAAAGGTATGAGGTGATTCATGGGTATTGAGATGATATAGTCTCGCGATTCAAGTAACTCATAATGAGTGCGGATCGAGTTCAATATGTTGTGAATGGAGCTAACGTTATTTCTAAGGCATGTCAAGGGTTAATTTAAAGAAGTTGGGTCAATTTCAATGGATGAATCAGCATGATTGTGGCAATGATCGGTGCATCTGGTATGTGAAGTTATAACATGTGATTTGTGGTTATGCGTGCAGGCTTGACAGCCACCAATAACTGATTGATTTGGGAGATAGTTCATTCAAATGGCCTTGTTAGGTAGATGGATCCCAGAAGAGTTATGGTGGTTTAGACCACTACTGGAGGAGTTTATTTGTTGCGGTTATGAAAATTCAGTAGCGTGTTGCAATGGTTCTCCTGAATTGCATTAAGCAAAAAGGTTGATATATGATGAAATGTTTGGTCTATTAGTGGTTCAAGAGTTATGATGGAATTCTTGTACCCTCGCGTATTGGCATGATAAGTACGGTGAGAGGTATGGAATTGGAAGTTGAGGATCGAGGTTGCGGTTTGGTTTTGACAATAATGTCACAAGCTCGGACAAGCAGAAAAGGATTTAGAGGTTTAAAGCAAGCTGGTATTGTCTTCAGCATCACCTGAGATCGGTGTCATGTGTAAGAGGCTTTGTGTATTGATATGCAGATCCTTGATTCGCTTTTCAGCATTTGTATGGCCGGTGGTATGGATGTGCAGACTTGTGATCTGGTGCGGAAGGTAGTGGGAGTGTATTCCACGGGAAGATTGTATAAGTATGATCTGTAGTCACTTAATTGATAAGAGATCGAGAACAAGTATGGAGATTGTGGTACTATCACTAAATTGAGAAATTATGCCTCAAGGGCGATCTATTCAGTCAGTTGGGAATGGTGAAAGTTTGTTTCGAATTCGATGGTTGTTCTTGTGTATCATAGGGAAAGGGTCATTGTGGATCCTTGAGAGATTATTTATCCAAGCGTGGTATGATCAGAAATGGTTTGAGGTCCGTTGATAGGTCCAAATGTGGATGTGTACTTGTAACGACCCGGCCGGTCGTTTCGAGAGTTATAGTCCCGTTTTCCCCATTTCTACTTCTTTTTGTGTTATTCAGCTATATTATGTTATATCAGGTTAGTTGGTTTGAGTCCGGAAGGAACTAAGAGTGAAATGAGACACTTAGTCTCATAATTAAAAATTTTAAGTTAGAAAAGTGGACCGGATATGGACCTATGTGTAAACGACCTCGGATTTGAATTTTTATGATTTCAATAGCTCCGTATGGTGATTTTGGTCTTAGGAGCGTGTCCGGAATATTATT
>AWOL01S0001718.1:2272-13383 GCA_000715115.1 Nicotiana otophora
ACGTAATAACCGACCAACTTTGGTCGGTTATTTTGCAGAAAATAACAATTACCGACCAAAGTTGGTCGGTAAATGCTTCCCCTGCATTAATCGACCAACGTTGGTCGGTAATTTTAAATATAAATTTTTAAATATTATAAAATATTTTAAATAATAAAATAATTATTAAAATTTAAAAAATTGGGTCCAGATTACCGACCAACGTTGGTTGGTAATCCAAAATTTTCTTTGACTAAGCAAGTCTGACCAACTGGGTCAATTCATTGACCAATTTACCGACCAACGTTGGTCGGTATTTAGTTTTAAAAAAATGTAAAATTTGTTTTTTCCAGTTTCCGTCCAAGCTGGACGATTTTTGGTCGCTTTTATTGACCGACCAACGTTGGTCGGAAATATTTGGTCGGTTTTTAGCGAATTTCTAGTAGTGAAAACCACAGTTGACTTTAACACAGTCCACTGTCTCATTTGGATGTATCTACCTATCCTGTACAAAACAACAAATAATCCTCAAAGTCCTATGTGCTAGCCTAATCACCTATCTCCTCAAAATTTGAACTGTTGTAGAAGTTTGTGTTTCTGCAGATGTTCTCACATTACAGACGCATGCAACAGTCCTGGCTATGTCTTCTACTTCTCTATTGTGCTTCTCAAAAATTCGATGATTCCTCTCATTCCAGATCATGTGACTTGTTTCAGCATAAACCATTTTGAAACTAGCAGCATTTTGGGACTTCCCTTTAGCATTTTCCACTGCCCACATCCAATGTTGGCTCCATGAGTTAGCTCTATATGGTCGTCTCTGCATCCATAGTAGCACCCTATTCCATAGTCTCTTGGCAAAGGCACATTCAGCAAAAAGCTGGTTTCTGTTCTCATCATGAGATTGACATAGTACACACAAAGTGTCCACCTGCATCCCCCATTGTACAAGTCTATCACAAGTGAGGTGCCTACCCTGGAAATACAGCTACATAGTGAACTTAGCTTTAGCTCGTGCTTCATTCCCGAATATAAGCATCTTCCATTCTACTCTAGGTAGTTAACCAAGCATCATGTAGTATATCTGTCTGATCAAGCTGTTGTTTCTCTTGGCCAATATTTGACTTACAATCCAAGGTCTGCCAAAAGTACGTCCTGTGTATATAGCATGGCATTAAAGTCACCACTTACAATCCAAGGTTTGGTCATATAAACAGAGATGTCAGCCAAACTTGTCCATAGAGCCTTCCTTTGTTCCAAAGTATTAAACCCATAGACTGGAGTAAAAACCATCCATCCGGCCCCTGACTAAGCAGTGAATAATTTGAGCCTCTACTCTGTCAATATCCACACAATACACATTAGGGTCCCAGGTAAGCCATAGTCTTCCATTCACTGCACTTTGATAATTGCATTGTAGTGCCCAACCTGGTAATATATTTTTAAATACTCTATTAACACTAGCTTCTTTTACTCTGGTTTCAAGCAGGCCTGCCAGTTTAATGTACTTATTCTTCACATATAACTTTAGCTCCTTTTGCTTGTATCTCTTGTTAATGCCCCTAACATTCCACACTAACCAGGTCATTGGGATAATATCGGAAGCCCACTTTCTGTTGTAGGCAAGCTTTTATAATTCCCAATTCCACCTGTTTTCACTGTTACATTGCTGAGCCTCTGAACACTAGTAGACAAAGCTGGGAACTCCCTGATGCAACTCAATTCAGGGCTCTTTTGGATTAGCTGGTCCACATTGTCAATCTCCTTGTTACTTACCATTATCTGCTCCTCACAAATAGCCAGTGATAGTTGGCTTTGCTCAGGTACTTGGTGGCCATACTCACCAGCATTTGGCTTATTGGCTCCCATATCCTCAGCAGGCTTTTCCCTCATATTAGCAGGTTTCTTTGTTCTCCATTGCTGGGTCACCTTTGGTGGCCCCACTAGTTGTGGGGATATCTGTGCATTGCCTCCTGGTCTCATCCTCCTCCTAGGTTGTTCAAAAGGCTGGTGCTCAACCTTAAGTTGCTTGCAATAGTGGCCTATTTTCAAGCAAACATCACAAAAGTCTGGCTTCCATTCATACTCTTATCATTTGTTCGAATTGCCTCCCTTCAGGTTCCCACACAGTGACACTAGTGGGATGTGGCCTAGTAACATTAATTTCAATTAACATGCATGCATAGGAAATCCTCTTCTGTTTGAATGTGCACTCGCCTGCGTACAAAGGCTTTCCTATTGCACTTGCTATTCTACTCAGTGATTGACCACCCTAGCAACTCATAGGGGAGATTTGGTAACACCACCCACTGGGGAATTTCAGTAAAAAATTCTTTTTTAAAATCAAAATTCACAGTCCATGGCTTCAGAATCAAAGGTTTGTTGTTAATCGTGTAAGAACTTGAGTACATGACTTCATGCATGTCATTGATGTATTGAAATTTGATCACATAATAGCCTTAATTATCGTAAAACACCTCAGGTTCTGCCACTTGATTCCAGCTCTGCTTTACAAACTTATGCATGTAGTTATAACTCGGTGTTTCCCCAATTACATAAACAATCAGAGCACATCTCCATTTCTGGATTTCCTTATCTACATCCTCCTTTTCAAGTTGTGCAACAGTTTTCCCTTCAACAATTGTTGGGGGTATGTAAGATGGCTTTAGTCTATTCTCAAAACTACGGGTACCTGCAAATAGGGAAGTCCATGCAGTTGTTGTCCCCTTCTTCTCAATTGCTGGTTCTAGATCTGGTGTAGACTTGCTTGTACTCGCTAGGTCTGCCAATTTCACAGTTGAATTATCCTTATGACCACTTAGAGATGGACTAATACTTAGAGATCCAGTCTCTTAGCAGGTCCCTGTACTATCAATTCACCCTCTTTTTGTTTCTGCCTTGCGTCCTTCAATGGAACAAGAGTACTCACCAATTCAGCCATTGGAACTTTGTCTGGTTGCATGGGAGCTTCAGCTGGTTTACTAATACCAGCTAAAGGTTGCAACCTAGGTCTTCCGCGAGCTCGTCCTCGTCCCCGAGCCATGATACCACGGTGGGCGTACGCTTAACTAACGCGCACCGAGGGCATGGGAGCTAGAGAAGAACGCAATTCAATTAGAATTATTTTCTTTTGCGATAAAAATTCAAAAGCTTCTCAATTCAAAATATTTTATTAAATTTATCAAGAGATGAGAAAGTTGGTCGTTAAAGAACACCCAAAAAAATAATCTCACATGAGAAAGGAACAATTTAAGTCAAATAAGGGTCAATTCATTATTTGGTACTTTACAAAATTTCATTTTGCTTTGAAAATATTCCAAATTGTCATTTTGGTTTATTTGTAGGACCTACAGGCCATCCAAGTCAGCATTTCTGATTGTGTTGGAAAATTCGTGCAAATTGAAGGGCCTCTTTGTAATTAAAATATTATCAAACTATATGCCTAGGAAAAAGAAGCCACCGAATTTCCTCCATCAATGATCAGTCCAAGCTTCCAAATACTTCTATTGCGTGAAAAAAATAGCTGTATTGAGTTCATAGATGTCTAAGTAAGTAATACATTACTTCAACTTCTGTTTTTTTTATTATTTTATGAAATATTTTGACAATGAGGACTCAAGGAAGAAGATGAACCAGAAAAGAGATTTGATTGCTGAACCAGGAGATTTGTATATTAACACTTAAGAGATAATAGTACAGAATGGAAGAGATTTGTGTTTTGAAGTAAAAGATAAACGAGAACAGAGATTTGATAGTGTAACCAGGACATTTTGTCACGACCCAATTTTTCCTCCGTTAGGTATCGTGATGGCACCTAGTCTTAGGGACTAGGTAAGCCTAACAATAATTAAAATAATAACATTATTTAAATAGAATCTCTTAGAATTCCCAAAACCGGTAGTACAAGTCATAAGCTCTACAGAGTATTTGCTAGAAAACTTCCAAATACAACTATCGAGAAATAAGTATAAACAGTGCAAAACGAAAAATGGAAGGTGACTCCGAAGCCTGCGAACGCAGCAGCAGGTTTACCTTGAGTCTCCACAGCAACAGTCCACACAGCTAGCTAACGTACAAGTACCTGGATCTGCACAAAAATATATAGAAGAGTAGCATGAGTACACCATAGCGGTGCCCAGTAAGTATCGAGACTAACCTCGATGGAGTAGTGACGAGTAACAGTCAAGACACCCACATACCTAATAAACTGAACAGATATAAGCATATGAATAACAGAAGTATGATGTCTACATAAAGACTATGCAATATGGCTCACAATACAGTAATGACATTAAAGCAAGAAACAACAAGTATCAGCGGAATATCATGACAATGACGCAGACGAAGTGAATGGAATACAACCTAAATCCGGAATCACGAATATAGCAAGGACAAGTAATAACTCAGTAATTGCAACCGCGTTTACATCAGGTTTTAGTTAACAACTCCACGAGGTACCGAACCTCGGACAATTCACAACTCACGGGTCTCAATACCTGAACCATAACACTTGGCATCCTATGCCCTCATAACACCTTATGACCACACTGACGACTCACGTGCCAATAGAGCCAATCTCACATAGAAGACAAGTAAACAAGGGCGAGCATCTATGCTCAATAATATCAAGAACACCTCTTATCCGATAAGAGTGCTTAACTACATGTATGCTTGTACAAGTGTCCTACCATAATCTATATCAGCAAATAAGCATAAGGAAAAAGAACGAACATCACGTAGAATATGTTCTCACAACTTTCACAGGATAAAGCTCACCGGGTATGTATACCACTTCATAAATATCAACAACAAGAATTCCATCAGGCCACAAATTATCACAAATCAATCCCTCACACAACCCACCTTGTCTCGCCACATGTGCAATAGTAACATAATTGCCCGCCTTGTCTCGCCACACGCGCATAATAATGTTATCACTTTTTTTCGCCACATGCGCAACCCACACATATATATATCCCACCTTGTCACGCCGCATGTGAAAATATCAATAGTAACAATAGCACGGCAGAAACCTCGTGCAACCCCATAACAACAACCGCACGGCTTAAACCTCGTGCATCATAATAATAACAACCGCACGGCAGATACCTCGTGCATCACCACAACAAATACAACAACAACAATGGCGATAATACAAAGTACGACAAGTAAATCAACTCAAGAACTTTTAAATCACAGGAAAAATATGGGACCAAATCACAAGGAATAACCACAGTAAAGAATGCTAGGCGTAAAGAGAACAACTCAACAAAGGAAAACTAAGGTGTATCAATGATCCCACAATATACATTTCAACAACAGGGAAACTAACACGAGTCAAATAATTCCAAATACAATAAGTCGACTAAGATATAGGATATCTAAAACTTCATTTAAGGTTGAGAAATTACTAAGGATTTTCAATAATTTAATTAAGGATAAGCAGCAGAAAGATAATCATAACCTCAATTAAGACTGAACAAATTATAAGATGATATAATAATAATTTCAAATAAAGATAAGCAGTTATGAAAAGATAGCATGACAATAGAGGAGGTAAAAATCTTCAGTTAAGTCACATAAAAATCAAATAGGCAATAAGAGTGAATCCTGAAAGCAATTAATTCTAATTAAAGCATGTAGACGTGAAACTAGTAAATAGAAACTTAATCATATCAAGAACAACTTCATATTCAGTGAATATAAGGACCTAAGAATCCTAAAAGGCCAACTTTTCACAAATAAGTCCGAGCACGCACTCGTCAGCTCGCGTGCATGGACTACAAATCAACATAGAATACTCAAATCCTAAGGGAAAAATCCCCCACACGAGGTTAGGCCAAATACTTACTTCGAACCAAGATCAAACAGTCCGTAAGAATGCCCTTTCCTCAATTATCCGACTCTGAATGGCCCAAATCTAGCCAAACACAATTTCATATCATGAATACAACAATAATAGACTTATCTAATCAATGAAATCAATATTTAATAAAAATTCCGAAATTCGCCCTAAAAAGTCGACCCGGGCCCATGTCTCGGAATCGGGTAAAAATTACAAAATATGAACACCCATTCACTCACGAGTCCAACCATATAAGAATTACTCAAATCCGACCACAAATTCCCTTTCAAAACTCGAAATCTTTATTGAAGAAGTTCTTCCACTTTTTCCTAAATTTTCAATCCAAACCCGAAACTAAATGGAGAAAACAACTATGGATTAATGCAATACAACCAAAAACGAGTTAGGAATCATTACTCCAAAACTTCCTCTGAAAATCCCTTGAAAGATCGCCATATTCCGAGCTCTCAAGTCCAAAAACGAAGAATGAAACCAAACCCTCTGATTTCTCTTTTCTGCCCAGGCGTGACCGCACCTGCGCATAAATAGCCGCATCTGCGCGACCGCAGGTGCGCACGTCCAATTGGCACCTGCGCTTCCTCTAGCTTCTGCGCGCCAAAATCAGCTCCTGCGGAGCCGCTGATGCGCACAATTTCTCCGTCCCTGTGGAGACTGTCATGCCACGCTCTTCTCGCACCTGCGCCTCAATCTTCGCATCTGCGGGCATCGCAGATGCGGAACTTTCCTCGCACCTGCGACCCCTGTCACTCCTCCATTTTTTCGGTTCTGCGTTTTCCTCTCCGCACGTGCGCTCTCGTACCTGCGGTCTCTTCTTCGCAGGTGCCAAAATACCAGAAGCCTGAATACTTAGTAGTAACACAAATCAAACTTTTAATCCGTTAAGTACCCGAAACTCACTCGAGGCCCCGGGACCTCAACCAAACATACCAACCAATCCTAAAACACCATACGAACTTAGTTGAGTCCTCAAATCACATCAACTAATGATAAAACTATGCATTGCACCATGAATCGATCTTATAAATTTCAAATCTTTCAACTTCTAAAAACCGTGCCAAAACCTATCAAATCAACCCGGAATGACATCAAATTTTGCAGGCAAGTCCCAAATAATACAACGGAGCTATTCCAACTCTCGAAATCGCATTCCGACCCCGATATCAAAAAGTCCACTTCCGGTCCAAATCTCCAAAAATTCAATTTTCGCCACTTCAAGCCTAAATCAGCTACAGACCTGGATTTACAGTCCGTACACGCTCCTAAGTCCAAAATTATCCAACGGAGCTAATGGAATCGACGAAACTCCATTCCAGAGTCGACTTCACATAGTTCCGACTACGGTCAAAGTTATAAGACTTAAGCTTCCGTTTTTGGGACTAAGTGTCATAAATCACTCCGAAACAACCGGTAACCGAATTCAACCACGCACACAAGTCAATACACATAATATGAAGCTGCTCAGGGCCTTATACCGCCGAACGAGACTTAAATTCTCAAAACGACTGGCCGGGTCGTTACATCCTTCCCCTCTTAAACAAACGTTCGTCCTCGAACGTGCTAAGCATCGCCTCGAAGTCTTGAAATCACTGAAAGAACATATTCAACATGCACCCGTGGGTGACCCCACGTCACCCCAATCCACATAAGCCTGACGACACCATCTCAACTGTAATTTATCCTTTCTATCAACACCGATAAGCCTTAGAGTCAAATTTCTCAAAAGACTTGATCTAAATCCATAACCGATATCAGTCTCAACCAGCTGTAACAACTCATGCCTACACCCACAAGGTACGGCCACACAACAAGACACACCACATATAGGCCCATAATAACATTTCTGATCACAATAGATGCCCGAAATCAAAACCAGCACCAGTAATTAGACCTATATCCGTTAGCAACCCGTTTCAAACCTCCACAACGCTGATAATGATTCAAGAAACACGAAGATATCATAACTACACACCCGAATCAACAAGTCACAACTAACATCACCGGGCACACACCCCACATGCCAAAACGCAAGAGGCACATAACGAAATTGACTAAATATGTAAAGAGAAACACATAAGATAAATGTCAAACAAGCCCGACAGGCACAACTTTCTAACAATACCCCACTACAAATTAATTCAAAAAGGAAAAATCAAAGTACATGAACAAATCATAAGGGTCTCATCCTGGTATCACCCTCCACCGCGGCACGCAGCCCGGCTCAAACATATCAAATCACATGGAATTGTGAGGGTCTCACCCTCGACTCTGAATCACAAGTCAAATACACATCATACCAATGGAAATCTTCCACTAACTCAATTCTTCCCATAAAATCTCAACACTTGCTAAACTCTCACCCCGGTAGAGTATCAAATCACAAATTATAACCAATTTACTTAGGAATCACATCAAACCTGCCATAATGGAAAACATGAATTCACTTCTACTCTCGTAGAGTCTCCCAAACGATAGACACGGGCTACCACTCATAGAGTCTCCCAACAAGGGTAAACACCTAAACATAATACTGAGTCATAAACTCACCCATAGGTAGGACAACAAGTAGGGGAACTCGCCCCGATAAGCAGGACCGAATCAAAATGCGAATGGTGTCCCTCTGTAACAAATCAAAAGCATACATGTATGACATCATCTGGCACAGTGGCCTCAAGCCTACTATATGAAACACATCAACGGGCCGGGCCTTCCCCTCTTGGGCACCCTCTACTCGCCTGAATACTCTGCTGTGACACACCTATCCGGAGTCTAGGATAATCTCTCACCCTGTGGCTGGTATCTCCACACTCAAAGCAATCTCTCTGCTGATGTGGTTGTGGGAACTGTGCGGTACGGATACTCTGAGACCCATGAGCACCTGAAACACTGTGCGAAGCCTGAAGTGCAAACTGAACTGGCTGACCCACAAAACATCTACCATGTCGTACCCTGCCTCCAAAATAAGGACCAGTATATCTCTCCCGTCTACGAGGCCTCCTCACCTCCCTGTCCTCTCTCTCTTGATCTCACCTTTACTCTCTCTCGTGGCCTCGCCTATCTTCTCTCTCCTGGTCCCACATGCCTTATACTCGGCAAGCGATCCCTACCACCTGCTGAAACGAAACATCTGACTCTAACTCCCGAGCCATGCTGAAATAAATATCATGTTTGAGTCCCTCAATGAATCTACGGACACGCTCCCTAACTGTGGCGACCAAAGCAGGTGCATGCCTGGCCAAATTACTGAATCTCACGGCATACTCTGACACTGACATAGTGCCCTGGCACAATTGCTCAAACTCCGTGCGCCATGCATCTCGAAGGGACTGAGGTACAAACTCTCTCAGGAACATCTCTAAAAACTGAACCCATGTAAGTGAAGCTAACTCGGCTGGGCTACCCAACTCATATGCCCGCCACCACTAGTAAGCCGCTCCTCTGAGCTGGAACGTAGTAAAAGCAACCCCGTTCGTCTCCATAATACCCATAGTACGGAGAGCGCGGTGACACTCCTCCAGAAAACCTTGTGCACTCTCTGAAGCCAAACCACTAAATGTAGGAGGGTCATATTTCTTGAACCTTGCAAGTCTAAGCTGCTCTTCCTCCGATGTTGCTACCCTGACCACGGGCTGAACTGGGACCACAGGCTGTGTCGCCATGACACCTGGAACCTGACCAACATGAACTCGCTGCTCTGGGGTGTGGGCGGCAGGAGTTTGGGTTCCTCCCCCAGTTTGTGAAGTAGTTGGTGCAACCGGAATCAACCCCGCCTGAGCCAATATACCAAACATGCTCAAGAGCTGTGCTAAGGTCTCCTGAAGTCCGGGGGTAACAGCAGGCGCCTCCGGTACCTGCTCCCCAACTGGAACTACTGGCAGCTCCTCAACTGCTGCCCTGGTAGGTGCTCTAGCTGCGGCACGTACTCCTCGTCGACCTCTGCCTCTGCCCCTAGCGATACCTGCTCCGAGAGCAGCGTCGTCGATAACTGCAGCTCGTGTCCTCACCATCTGTGAGAGAATGGAATGATAAAAGTTTAAACTCCGAGATCAATAAGCTCACACGATAGAGAATGAAAGAAGTGTAATTGTCCTAATAGTTCCGTAGCCTCTCGAAGATAAGTACAGACGTCTCCGTACCAATCCGCAAGACTCTACTGAACTCGCTTATGACTCGCAGCACCTATGAACCTAGAGCTCTGATACCAACTTGTCACGGCCCAAGTTTCCCTCTGTTGGGTATCGTGATGGCACCTAGTCTTAGGGACTAGGTAAGCCTAACAATAATTAAAACAACAACATTATTTAAATAGTATCTCTTAGAATTCCCAAAACCGGTAGTACAAGTCATAAGTTCTACAGAGTGTTTGCTAGAAAACTTCTAAATATAACTGTCCAGCAATAAGTATAAACAGTGCAAAACAAAAACTGGAAGGTGACTCCGAAGCCTGCGAACGCAGCAGGAGGTTTACCTTGAGTCTCCACAGCAACAGTCCACACAGCTAGATAACGTACAAGTACCTGGATCTGCATAACAATGTGTAAAAGAGTAGCATGAGCACACCACAGCGGTGCCCAGTAAGTATCAAGACTAACCTCGGTGGAGTAGTGACGAGTAACAGTCAAGACACCTACAGACCTAATAAACTGAACAGATATAAGCATATGAATAACAGAAGTATGATGTCTACATAAAGACTATGCAATATGGCTCACAATACAGTAATGACATTAAAGCAAGAAACAACAAGTATCAGCGGAATATCATGACAATGACGCAGACGAAGTGAATGGAATACAACCTAAATCCGGAATCACGAATATAGCAAGGACAAGTAATAACTCAGTAATTGCAACCGCGTTTACATCAGGTTTTAGTTAACAACTCCACGAGGTACCAAACCTCGGACAATTCACAACTCACGGGTCTCAATACCTGAACCCTAACACTTGGCATCCTATGCCCTCATAACACCTTATGACCACACTGACGACTCACGTGCCAATAGAGCCAATCTCACATAGAAGACAAGTAAACAAGGGCGAGCATCTATGCTCAACAATATCAAGAACACCTCTTATCCGATAAGAGTGCTTAACTACATGTATGCTTGTGCAAGTGTCCTACCATAGTCCATATCAGCAAATAAGCATAAGGAAAAAGAACGAACATCACGTAGAATATGTTCTCACAACTTTCACAGGATAAAGCTCACCGGGTATGTATACCACTTCATAAATATCAACAACAAGAATTCCATCAGGCCACAAAT